>VYXB01006763.1:329058-341730 GCA_013397135.1 Pachyramphus minor
TAGAGGGATTTTACAGCACTTACTTATACAGCGTTACAGTCAGTTTGTACAACAGCTCTGCTAATTCCTTTATCAGCTTCAGAAGTCCATTCTTGGAAGGACTTCTTCCACTTTACATATTGTTGGTCAATTGCTACAATGACTCGTGGTTCCAGGGACCAGCTTTATAATTTGAAAGTTCACAAGTCTCTGGGGCCTGATAAGATTCATTTCAGAGTACTGAAGGAGCAAGTGTGAATTATGGCAGGACCCCTCTGAATCATCTACCAAAGATCTTGGGAGGTTGGGGGTGTCCCCACTGGCTGGAAGCTAGCCAGCGTGTTCCAATTTACAGGGAGGACATGAGGGAAGATCCAGGAAACTACAGACCTGTTAGTTTATCCTTGATTCCTGGACAAATTAGGGAGGAGATTATACTGGGAATTATTGAAAGGCATTTCAAGAACAATAAAGTCATCAGCCACAGTCAGCGTGGGCTCACCAGGGGAAAGTCCTGTTTAAATGATTTGATAACTCTGGGATGAATCAGCTTCACGTTGTTCTGGGTGAAGAACTGGCTGAAGATCTCAAAGGATTTTAGTGAATAGAGTTAAGCCTGGTGACTAGTCTATAGTAAGGTTGCCTCAGACTTCAATTCTAGGGCCAGTTCTGTTCAATATCTAGGATCTGGATGCAGGAGTTGAATGTACCATTAATAAGTTTGCTAATAAGGCCAAACTGGGAGGTGCTAATGATTTTCTTGATGGACAAGAGGCCTTGAAGAGGGATCTAGATAAATTGGAGCATCCAGCTGTGATTAATGGCATGAAATTTAGGGGTTATTTAGTCTAATTTGGAGAAAAAGAGGCTGAAAGGCAACCTCATTTCTCTCTGCAGCTTTCTGAGGGGAAATGCAGAAGCAGGTTGATCTCTTCTTCCTGGGTTCCAACAACTGAACACAAGGGAATTGTTCAAAGCTGCACTGGAGAAGGTTCAGACTGGCCATTAGAAAGTATTTCTTTACTGAGAGGGTGGTCTCAGACTTCCCTGAGAAATGATCAATGCCCCAGACCTGTCAGTGATTAACTGTTTCCCTTCCCTTCCCTTCCCTTCCCTTCCCTTCCCTTCCCTTCCCTATTGCTATTCAAAGCAGTATTTTACTCTTATGTTGCAAATGAAGACCTTAAGTATGTTGAGAGCTGAAGGGCTTGTTTTTAATACCACTGTTAATACTTTTCATTCCTGAGGGTTCATGTGGGGCCAAGCCTGGTTTTGCATATACTGAATAACTATTCCAGCATCTCATTAACACACAATCAGCCCTGCTTACACTGAATTGCTATTCAGTACCTCTTTATTTCCTATTTCTTTGAGAAAAATCACCTGCCCTATCACCTGAGCCAAGATATTGTCATCTAATCCCGTCACACGGAGCTCTTGCAGCAGAACAGGGAACTGAACCCAGACTCAAACCCTGACTCACTCACAAGGTAATTTTTCCATACAGCTGGTAATGGAGACTAAAGGGTCATGGTAATGGTGACTAGGGCCATTGGCCAGCTTTGCTCTTAACTAGGTCATGGTTGAATTCAGCTCCCTTGCTCAGTTCATCTGCAATTAGTCAGTTCCACACAAGTATTTACATGACACATATCCTGACATGATTTTTATTTCCCTGCCATATCAAAGGCCAAAATGACAAACTTTCATTTGCTTTAACCTGAATCCAGTTTAAGACTTCCTGGCTGATCGAGCTCCTTGGCGCATTTCCTCTGAACTCCCACATGTGCATGTGCTCTACTGCAAATGCTGAGTAAGCAACCATGATTTAGATGAAATACTGGGCCTGGGGCTACAGAAAACTGCATGGATTATCTGGTCCAACTGCAAATTCACTTTCAAAGATATATCTATAGCTGCCAGCCATACAGCAGCTTCTGTTCTCTCGACTATATTTCCTCTAGTTCCTATATTAACAGTTGGTTGCTTACCAAACTATACTTATCAAGGAAAAAGTGTCTGTTAATGTCTTAGTTGAGTCGTGACCAGCATAATGAAAATCGTTATTCGTGAATACATTATACAACAACTGAAAAAAAAAAATCTATCAAATTAGTACAATTGTCAAAGAACATTTGTTCCTTAATAAAAACAGCAATAAGCACAAGTACTGCCCTTCAGCCTAGAAAGGTGGCTGAAATGTTACCAAATTCAAGGTTTTGCTTCAATATTACTTATGATATTCATTGAAATTTGCTCAGTTTTGAGTTCTGAAGGTGAACAAAGGTTGCTTCTGAATTAAGGTGGTGTCAAAAGGGTTTTTAAGAGGCTGACAGCAAGGAGCTGAATAATCATCACAGGCAGCTTCTTGTGGTGATAACACTGAAACTATATTCATTTCAGGATCATACTCACCACTGAGCAGAAACAGTGTGGTCAGCAGCATTAGGAAAGGGATTGTCTCCCTGTATTCAGCACTGGTGAGGTGACACCTAGAGTCCTGTGTTCAGTTTTGGGCTCCTCACTGCAAGAGAGACATAGAGGTGCTGGAGAGTGTCCAGAGAAGGACAACGAAGCTGGTGAAGAGTCTGGAGCACAAGTCTTATGAGGAGCAGCTGAGTGAGCTGGGATTGTTTAACCCGGAGAAAAGGAGGCTGAGTAGGGTCCCTATTGCTCTACAACTACTTGAAAGGAGGCTGTACTGAGGCAGGGGTCGGTCTCCTCTCCCAGGTAGAGTTACAGGATGAAAGGAAATATCCTTAAATTGTGCCAGTGCAGGTTTAGATTAGACAGATTTATATTAGAAAAATTTTTTTCAAAGAGAGGGTTGTGAAGTATTGGAAGAGGCTGCCCAGGGAAGTGGGAGTCACCATCCCTGGAGGTATTCATCAGACATATAGATGTGGTATTTAGGGACATGGTTTAGTGGTGGACTTGGCAGTGCTGAGTTAGCAATTGGACTCAGTGATCTTAAAGTCCTTTCCAACCTAAATGGTTCAATGATTCTATGAATCTATGATTTAAATTACAAGACATACTCACTAGGTCAGTATCCTGATGTGTTAGGTGCTATATAGGGTAAATATAACGCCTGAACCCAAAGGCATAAATAAAAGAAAATAAAAAATAAAAATAAGTAAATGAGGAGAGAATCTGAGTAGATTAGTTGGAAAAGGAATAAGAAATGGTGTAACAGAATAAAATCAACTGTGAAATTCACTGTTCCTTTCTTAGGACTTATTAAATTATACAAAAAATAACCTTAGAAATAAGCTATCTGAGAGGGAAAGCTATTAAATAAAATAAAACCTATTCCTCATATGAATAATTTAACATATTTGTTATAGTTTCTTTCTTTTAGTTTTTCGGGCCATAAGATTTATCAGCCCTGCTGGTAAAGAAAGACCTTTAATGAAAAAGCAAGGAACCAAGTAAGTTATACATAAATTAGAAAAAAACAAAACTGTGGTAAATTTTCTTCAGCCTTGTGTTGCCTGCCATCAACTTTATTGCCCTGACAACATTAACAACGGGAGCCAGCAGTCTATATCCTGACATGTAATTAAAATACACACAAAGCTCTGGGCCTCTATACAAAGTACACTGAGAAATTCATGTAAATCGGGAAGAATTCAATACTTCATTCTGAAAAAGCTTATTCATACCTCTACTCCTCCTACACAGGAGCTTTATTCTTAATTTTCTCTCACAAAATTACTGGAGAAAAGGCTTTTGTGAAAAAATCTGAAGGTCACACTACCAAGGCAATATTAAACTAGGGGGAAAATGTGTTGCAGAGATGAAGGCATTAGCATTTAAAGCAACCTGATTTAGTTGATACAGATGTAAAACTTGATCTTTTCATACAGTAAAGCCTCTTTTATTGTTATCAGCTGTAACACTGCATCTGAATATAGAAATGCTTTGTTTACTCCATTTGTCTGCAAGTTAAGTTCCTGCTTGGCACAGAGCTGGAATTACTGTCCTTATTGTCCCTTTTCCCAACAATCACCTATGCTCATGCTGGGACAGAAAAATGAAGTGTCCAAATGGGGGTGGATTTTGGGTTGTCCTGGATAGAGGATGATTCCTTTACTGATGTAACCTAAGCCTAGATCTTGGGTAAAAAAGAGTCAGTTATCTCTTCTCAGAGCTGGGACAGTTTCTGCTCTACCAACCCAAAGTACAAGGCACAAGACAAAAATTCTTCAGACAATAGATGTAAAAACACCTCCTCGTGCACATTTTCCTATTCAGGATCAGGAAAGGGAGAACTGTGTAGCAGGAGAAAGAAAGGGTGATGTTTTGCCTGCTGGCACTGGTGATCCCTTCAGTCTGCCCAGATACTCATAAAACACACTGAGGCTGCCAGCACTTAGCTTCCTCCTCACTAATATTTCAGTGTTATCCCATGGCATTACCTCACTGTGTTTTTGTCTCTGGTCTCATACATTAAAGCCTTGTGCTAAACTTTGTCCAAAAGAATCTGTTTCACAGTGTGAAAACAGTCTTGTCAGGACAAAAATGCTCATGCCAGCTCAGAACAAAAATACTTCTTTTAACAGAGACATGTGTCTTCTAATGATTTAAGCTCCAGAATTCAAAGTCATTCTTTATTTCTCTAAAACAACCAAACAAAAAAATCTCAATTGTGTCTTAAATAACCCTTAATTTAATAGCTGGCAAACTGGGAAAATGCCAGATTTTATTACAGATCCTAAATGACTGTTGTTAATTTGTGCCGAGATATTCTTTCTATCATCTCCCTTGAGCATTATTGGAGTTATCTGAGTTCACTGCCTTATTTGGTTGTGGTTTATAAGCTATAATGTTATTTTAGCTTGAAAATAGGGGGAAGAAAAATGACCGTAACAATGTGGGTATGCATTTACCAGCTGCTCTGCAGATAAGATAGGTAATACTGGTGACCTTTGGCTTCCTGTGACCACATTTTAGAGTGAAAGATATCTACTGTAAAATACACATATCTCTGATGAAGTGTGGTTTTGAGGGAACAAAGAAGTCAGATATAATTCGATGTCATATTACGCCATGTGTTGACTTAAGAAATCAGAGGTGCAAATCAATAAGATTCCTGTGAGATGTACAAAAGCAGGATATTTCACCATGAAAAGAGTGCAGGAATCTTCAAGATGCATTACCAGAGTAAATACTGATGCACATTTAAAATGCTTTTTGGAAGAAATTTGCTCTAAGTATTGCACAGGAAAGCACCATTAGAAGTTGTTTGAGGTAACAAAAAGATGTAGTTAGGAGCAAATTTCCCCTTCCTACCCCCCCCCCCCTTTCTTTTTCAGTTAAATTGAAAGAACTAAACCCTAAAACTCCAAAGCAAGTACTTGCAAGACATGTAAATCACAGTAAGTCACGTCAATAGCTGGAATGGTAACAGCTTATTCAGTATCGTCAAAAGCATCAAAAGGGTGCCATGACTCTGTTGCCTGTGTAACTTGAGGGATATGACAGCTGCCCTTCAAAACACATTTATTTAAAGTATTTTTGGAAGGGTTGGTGATGGATGAGGGATGTTTTACTCTCTGCCCCTGCGGCGACATGCAAGGAGATGTGAGCAGTGGTGGTGGTGGAGAAGCCAGGAGTAGCACAGTGCAAGGTCTCTTGTGGAAATGGTTCTGACCCATACTGAAGGCCCAGGTCTCTGTGAGCAAGTGCTTTTGTTTATTCATGCTCTATACATGCATATATATATATTTTTGTTCTGGATCAGACAGAATCCAACTTTTCTGTACAGGAAGAATCATTTCATTGCAGTTCCTTTAAGGTATGCATCACAAAATATTATTCAGTTACCCATTTCCTGAGACCAGTAACTTGTTTTTTGTTAGTAGATATGTTACATGAAAGTATCAAGCTTGAATTTCAAGACACATGTAGAGGGGTAATACATAAATTTCCTTAATAGATTGTTATGTTTTTGCTTCAAAATAATTTAAAAAATAAATTAAAAAAATATCTCATTTTAGTTTTTCACTACAGGCCTAGATTTTTTTTTTTTCCCTGCATTGAACAACACTTTAGCACCAGGTATTTCCTGCAGCTCTGCAAGAATACACTCATACATTTGTATGACAAACATCAAAGCTGGGTATTTGGTTGTCTGTCTTCCCTGGGGAAGCAAGGCTGGGTTTGAGGTCTGAAAAATTTTTAGGTGACATCACTAGATTTTCACTTGCTGGGTTAAGAGGTCCTATAGCTAGATGTATATGCAAATAGGCTGTATTTACTATGTACTCTCCAAATTCTGAAAATGACCTGACTGAAGGGCGAGACTGCAGTCATGATCACTGCTGCAGTCTTTGCAAGAGGCAGAGCTGCTGAGGGAAGGTAGTTAGTAAAAAGACACATTTCATAACCACAATGTGAGTTTTCCATCCCTCAGCTCATGTCTCCTTAAGAAAAAAAAACACTTGCTGACTGACACAGCAGATTGACATCCCTTAAAGCTTTCTTTAAGCACTGAACTCTTTCTCTTCCAACAGTAAGAGTCAGGTGGGTTTTTTGAGGTCCTGCTTATTGCTTGGCTCATGGGAATGAAATAAGTCCAAATGTTGCTGACCATGCAGGGCATTGTGTCACACTCTGAAGTGTAAGCACAGTAAAAAGAAAAAAAAAAAAAAGAAGAAGAAGAAAAAAAGAATGTTTAGTTTTGATAGGGTTTAAAATAGGTTTTTTAATGCAGCACTTGACTTGTCTTTTGCCTTATTTTTTTGGCCAATCATAATGTGTGAAAGAGCTTCAGCAGTGAAACTGCACTCTGTGTACACATAGACGGATGGGCAACTTATCAAATGAAGCAAGTCTGCCAAAACAGACTTGCTTAGCTGAGTGTTAATCTTAAATACATGAAAGATGGTTCCTGATATTCTTTAGAGAGATATTCTCTAAAGACATATTTAGAGATATATTCTCTAAAGACATATTCTTTAGAGATATGCAACACTGTTTGGCTGTGAGCAGGTGCTACCTGAGCAATTCCCACTCAGGATCCCTGATCCATTGAGGATGAGCAGAGGTGTTCCCACCCCAGCTTTCTTGTGCTGGTGAGTGAAGGCTACACTAGCAGATGGAACTCTGCAGTAGTGCCTGGCAATCCTAGAATTCACCTTCTGGTCCCAGAAATCTTACTTCCATAGGCACATATTTAAAAAAAATAGATACTTCAATGAGACTCTCCAGTCACCTAGTGCTTAGTCCTTTAATTTGCCTGTATAAAATACTTTTCTCTTAAGCTCATGTATAGCACTCACAAAGCTAGATAGAGAGAATGTTTGTAGGTGGCCTAAAGTTTCTCCCATCTGTGCAGCACACACACAATAAGTTGTATATAAATTTTATATACCCATACATATATATATATGTGTTAATTTGAAGGTTCATCCTTAAATTCTTAGTCTACTTTGAAGTGTATTTGTTACAGCAATGGAATAAATTGGGCAAATTATTTTTCACACTTTCTGTTGCTGTCTGGTTGCAGTGTTTAGTATTCAATCCTCAGAGAGGAGATCTTGTCTGACAGAGGGCCAGCTGCCCTGTGTGCACTCAGGTCACTTGTTATAGGACCCACATTTTCATAAGCCAGTCTGATTGCAGAGCTGATTGCTAAGTTTCAAGGTAAGATTTCTGCCCGTAGAGTTTGATCTATAACTATACAGAGCTATATTAATTAAGATTGTAAAAAATTCCTATCCTTAATATAAAGGTCCCACATTTTCCCCCATATTTTCCTGGAAGATTCACTGAGAAACTGGGAAATTACTGGACTTGTGATATGTTTGCTGTGAAGGTGACTTGCACCAGAAACATCTATCTGAGACGTCCTAGGCACTGATTATTCTCCTGTAAAGCATGTCCATATGCAGGCTCAGTGACCAAGGTTTTTCAGATACAGAGGACTAGCTCTGACATGTCTGCTAGACATCTGTAAATCCTGGATACCTGACCAGACTTCAAATTCAACCTGGCTGAAATAGCCAGTGAAAAATGAAGGTTTGTCTGAGAAACCTGGTAGTGCAACATCTGCCTTGATATAGCTTTACCATAAGAAATCAAAGAGTAACCCAGAAATATATAAACAGGAATACAGAAACCCACATTTTTTTGACATGTGAAAATTATTCCTCCTGCAAGAAGGCTTATCTTCCTCAAGAAACTCGTATAAACTGTACTGTGATTCCCCAAGGAACCTACTGATATCAGCAAATCCACACAAAAGCAGTCACTTAAGGAGTTCCCAGACATTTTTCAGAGTCATTTGAGCTTCTGGGATTTTCAGTTTCAAATCCTGTTTCCAGATATCTGACCCCTGGATACTGTACAGCCCTCAAAAATGTTTATTTTGAACTCTGAGACCCTCTTTACTAAGGCTACTAGAGGAGTCCTGTACAACAACAGTAATCACCATTTCTCTCAGAGTGGAATCAAAGACTGCCCAATTAGTCTGGGGCAAGGCAGTGTTTGTGTATGAATTATAACTAATGCAGAATTGAAAGGGAATTGTTCCATTCCCAGGTTAAGCACTGCTGGTGAAATTAGCAAATGAGATTCCTTTTTTCCCTCAAGGCATGAAGCTGGAAAAAAAAAGCAAGACGAGAAGGAAGCAGCTTCTGCATTTTTCTTCTAATCAGCCATGCGTATTAGCGTATAAGGCAAGACAGGAAGGTAATATGAGAATCAGGCAAGCAGCCAGATGACATTGTGTAAAGCATCTTTGTATAACTGCCAGCTAGTGTCTTATAATATTGAACACTGAAGTTTCTATTTAGCAGTGTTGATTGAATGGTGGGAAAAAAAAAGTCCAGGCAAGGATAATGTCTGTAATCAGCACTGCACAATTGCTATTGTCTATGCTTGGTATACTTAATGGAGAAGCTAATTACCATGTGTTCATTTTTTATTACGTTTACTATATTGCATAGAGAAGCAATATGATTTTTTTTACCCCTCCATGGGTTTACAGAAAACAAACAACACAAACAAAACCACGATGGATTCCCCCTCCCCACCTCAACCCTAATTAATTCTCATTAGGGCCACTGTTTTTATTTCCAAGAGGAAGTCAGAAGGCAAGGACAGCATGCCTGATGAGCTTGCTAACCTAGCCCAGTGTGTGCTTGGACTGCACTGTTGATGGGTTTGAATGTGACAGGAAGGAAACTGCACAAGCCCAATGCACAGTTGTTTCATTTAACTTCTCTGAGAAACATTCATTTACCTACCACTTCCCATGCAGCTTTACAAAAATAAAAGGGCAACGTACTCCTGAAAAGTAGTGGACTTACAACTTCTTTCTGCATGGTTGGAGAAGAGCAATGCCGTGGAAGCACACCCCAAGAATGACATGACAGTGCCCTAAAAATGTTTGACCCAGTCCTTAGGCGTGAGAATGCTGATCCCTCTCTGATCCTCAGACCATCCTCTGTGCCTCTCTAGTTCAAGCCATGTGGCTGAGTCCACACTCCTGTTTGCTGTTGTGGGGCAGCTGCTGCTGCCAGCACAATCAAAGGTCCCTGCAGGACACCACCTGCAGCAATGCACCCTTTTAACCCATGGTTGAGCCCACCCTTGAGTCAAAGACTTCTGCTCCTGAAGGGGAGTGCCCACACCCTCAGTGGGCACCAAAGGGCTCTCAGTCTTCCTTGGTAGTGCTTTTCTTTGTATAAAATACTTGAACAGCTACTGTGAGAGGGACCGGAACTTCTCCCTGAAGGCAAGTCTCCTGGGAGCTTGTCTACTGACTCCTTCTCTTCTTATCTTGCCAATGAATAATTATTCCATGAAAAGTGAGCGTGTAGGGCCTTCTTTGAATCAGGCCCTCGTGAATTTATATCTCACCTAAAGCCAGTGTATGGCTTGCAGTGAGAACTGTGCCCCTAGGGGACCGATTTTTAAGTGTGTTTGGGAACTGTAAGATGCTGATGGTGATACTGACTAGGATCTTTCTGAAGGGCCTTTGTGTCCCTAACTTGCATTGGAAAACAGTTCTATATAACTCTGAGAAATGTCTGATTTGCATTGACTGTGCTTGGAGAGTTAATGCAGGCATTAGCATAACCACTGCCAAACTGGAGTCCCATGAATTGCTGTGTAGCCCCTGGGAGAGGTTAGGATCCTGCTCAGATCCTGTTACTCTTCCTGGAAGGATGGAGTTCCACATTCATGCTGTGTTTAGAGAATGCACAACATACGGTGTCCCCAGGGACCTGAGCAGCAATTGTCAGATGCTGATTAGACCAATATTAACACCGAGGCATAGCTAAAAAAAGTCAGTCAAACTGAACTGAGTGCTGATTTTAACAAGCAGGTTCACTAAGTCTGGGCCTCCCACACTGAAGTAAATAGGAAAATGTTACAGTATTTATAGACTGGATTTCAGAAAGCGGAAGCAGCTAATGCACTCTCTTTATTAGGCGTGCTCCCTAGTGCCTGCAAATTGCTGTATATTTCAAGTCTTTAATAATTTTTAATAGAGCAACCTGTTACGTAATCAGATATATTTTGAGGGAAACATTATTGCATCTTATAGTCTGACTGGTTTCCCTGTAAGAGTTCAGCAAGATGTTGCATGTGGTTTCTATGGGCAGGAACTCCTCTCCTTTTCTCCTGCCGACACTGAAATTAGTGTGTCCTACTCAATATATGTGGTATATTAAGAACAAAGAGGCAGTGCCTGATGGAGTGGTGGGTAAGGAGACAGATTGTTTCTCTACTACATGGAGAGGGAGTGAAGACTTCCTCATCTAATAATGAAGATTTTGCTGTAAAAAATTAGCTGTTCCCCCCATGTGGTCCTCTATTGCTTCCACAGAGTTAGGCAAAGCAAGAAGGAAAGACAAGATGAAGATAAAGCATTTCAGTGCCTGTGAGACATGACTAGAATGTCTCTAAGGAGTTTGGTTACTCCTAGGTTCATAAATCTTCTTAAAAACATGAAGCTGAGATCACAGAATCACAGACTAACAGAATATGCTGAGTTGGAAGGAACCCACAAGGATAATTGAGTCCAGCTCTTGGCCCTGTTCAGGACCATCACAAGAGTCACATCATTGTGAAAATGCTTCTTGAACTCTGGCAGGCTTGGTGCTGTGATCACTTCCCTGGGGATCCTGTTCCAGTGCCCAGCACTCTCCAGGGGAAGAATGTTTTTCTAATAGGACATTAAACCTCTCCTGACACAACTTCAGGCCATTCTTTTGGGTCCTGTCACTGGTCACCAAAGAGAGGAGAGCAGTGCCTGGCCCCTCTCTTCTCCTCATGAGGAAGTTTTAACTCCAATGAGGTCTCCCCTCAGTCTCCTCTTCTCCAGGCTCGACAGACCAAGCGACCTCAGCTGCTCCTCATACAGCTTCCCCTCAAGGCCCTTTACCATCCTCGTTGCCCTCCTTTGGACATTCTCAAATGGCTTAATATCCTTCTTATATTGTGGTGCTCAAAACTGCACACAATATTCAAGGTAAGGCCGTCCCAGCGCAGAGCAGAGTGGGACAATCCCCTCCCTCGATGAGCTGGTGATGCTTTGCCTGATGTGACCAGGACACAGTTTGCCCTCCTGGCTGCCAGGGCACTGCTGACTCAGATTCAGCTTGCCTGGACCAGGACCCCCAGGTCCTTTTCCACTGAACTGCTTTCCAGCGTCTCATTCCCCAGTCTGTACAAACATCTGGGGTTGCCCCTTCCCAAGTGCAGAATCCAGCACTTTCCCTTGTGGAACTTCATACGGTTGGTGATGTGTAAGACAGACCTGGCTCGTGATCCTACATTTCTGGTCTGCCCTCTTTGGTTATGAGAGATGGAATGTTGGAGTAATGCATTTAAAAGTAATCTATCTGCAGTTCTATTTGCATTCATTATAAGTAAGTTTCCTTAGAAAACTGGGAATTAAATATTTGAAAGAAACTTTCAGTAGGCTTCTGTCTCTGAATCCATGTATGGTGCTGAACAGAATGCAAACCTTACCAGAGCCCAACCTTACCCATCCAGTGAGGCGATGAGCAGGGATCACAAGCTCCCAAAGAGGGAGGTAAATCTTTATGATTGTAAGGCACCTTCTCTGGGATGGTGGGAGCTGTAAGGGAACAAACCCTCCTGCTTTTCCTTAGACTTCCATTGGACTTCTGTATGTCTCTTAAGGAAGAATGAAGGTTTTGTTTGAGCTCTCTTAGATGTATGATTTACAGAGTACTTACAGATCTTCTTGCTTAAATCCTCTGCCTGTGTAACCTAGTCAGTGCCTACAGATAAGACGCAGTCTCAGTATCGTGGGTTTACCAGGGAAACAACCCTTTTTCTCGAACTCCCCGCTTCACACAATTACCATCAGTTGAGAGAGGTTTTATACAGACAAAACAGAGGCTTAACATAAGGGATATAATACTAAGATTTATTACTAGCAAGATAAAAACTAAGAAATAACATATACTACAACAGTACTACTTAACTTAGCTTATCTTATGGAAAAAGAATTCAGGTTGCTATATACAAGTTTGGTAGCTTGTCTTGGGAGTTTCAGTCTTTATTGCCTCGGGAAAGCAAGGTAAGGGGGAGAAAGTCTCTCTTCCGTGGAGCTGGACATTTGGCCGGGTGCCAGGTCTAGCAAAAGGATTTCTCTTAGCTTTTTTTTTTTCAGTCCAAGAGAAAGGTGTCTTCTTTTGGTAAAAT
>VYXB01006763.1:342014-445452 GCA_013397135.1 Pachyramphus minor
CTAGAACTGACCTTGGAGCTCCGTTATCTCAAGTCCTCTCTGCTCTCCGCTGGGCCGGAATCCATCTTGCAGCATGTTTCAGCTGGGCAGTTTCTGTCCGGAGATTGTTTCTCCGCTGTTACACATCCCGGCTGGAGAGACTTCAATGCCATGCCTGCCCCTGGCCCAAGGCCGGGAGAGTAGGGCCTGGCCCCCCAACTTGGGGGCCTGCTGTTCCCTCCTCACATGGCGGCTGAATTTCTTACTGCGACACACACACCTTCTCTTCCGTTTTCTTAAATATGTCATTTGCAGAGACATTACTAAAACTTTTGATTGGCTTTTTCTCCGGAACTATACCTGGGCCTGACCATTTCAGCCCGGGGGTGCTGGTAACCCACGACACTCAGCCTTAGGGTCTGGCCCCATTTTATACTCTGAATGTAATCTGCTTCCTAAATACTTTAATAATAAAAAGAATCAATTGAAATGTCTTTTTTTGCAGACGGAATTTTGAGTTCTTGAAATAATAGACATTTTTCCACACAAAAGATCTGCTTTTACTGAAAAAGATTTATTCAAAGAGAAAAAATAATTTAAAACAACAGGGGAAACAGTCTCATCATTCTGTAGGTCTCTGTTAAAGAATATCAGCAACTTAATTGTGTGTTTGGACTGCAGTGATAATAAAGGACATATTGAAGAAAACAGTGACTAAAATTATAGAAGCAGATGTGTTTGGGCCTCTTTAGCAGGAGTAAGCTTTCTGATTACCCCTGTAGTCACCTTTCCATGTCTGTTGTCAGAAACATGCTCTTAGCCTGTCTTCTGAGTTGTTCTGCAGGGTGTAGGGGGAAAAGAAATGAAGAAAATGCTTAAGGAACCATCCCACATGGCCTATTTAGGCATAGCAGTAGGGAACTTAGGGGAACTTAGCCTGAACTACATTGACAGGGCTTGCTATATTCAAGAAAATTTTACAGTTGGTTCTCTTTAGCTATATCACAGTAGGCAATGCATGAACAGTATAGACTCCTTATTGATTTTGCATCTGTCTTTTCTTATCCTCACCAATTTTAGACAGGGTTTTCATCATGATATTCAGCTTGATGTAGCCAAACCTTTTAGTACCACCCATAGATACTGATAAATGGTTTGCATTCAAAAGCAAATATAAGTGGTTTGCATCACTTTCCCTATCCTCTTTCCCTTTATGGGATAGTTCTATAACGTAGTATGATATGCAGGAAAATACTGAAATGGCAAGAGGACATTTAGTGATTTATTGTGACATATCTGGCACAGAATCTGGACAGCACAGACCTCAGTTTGTGTCTCCATTCAGTCCATCAGATTGGCAATAGACTGGACCATTGTAACTAGACTAAGGGCTTGAATGAAGAATGAATTTACCTTGTGTTTTTGTCATCACCTTTACCCATCACTAGCTTTGGTAACTCTTCACAGATAGGTTCTTAGCTTGTGGCACATGTTTCTTAAATCCCCTTTCAATAAGGGCTAAGCTTGATAAGCTTGATATGGCACTTGGCATGGCCTAAGAGCACACAAGCAAACTGCGCTGACACAATCATTTATTAAGATGTGGTGGCATTTTTGGACTAAAAATCACTCCTCATCATCTCCGATATGTAAAGTCCAGCACAGACACACTCAGGAGGATGGCTTCTTCTGTGTTACAACAGACAGGCAGGCTTGTCTTGTACAAGGCATTACAGGGATAACAGGCTGTGATACACAAAGAAAAACAACCAACCAAACCAAACAAACAAAAAAACCCAAACAAACAACAAAACACATGCACACACACACACAACCCCCAAACACCAAAACGACAAAACCGCTTTCCTCAATAAGAAAAAAGTTACAGGTCATCTGACCATTTGATATCTTATCATAGAATCATAGATTAGGCTGGGTTGGAAAGGACCTCTGAGATACTCAAGTCCAACCCTTGATCCACTACCACTGCAGTTACTAAACCATGGCACTGAGTCCCACATCCAGTCTCATCTTAAAATTCTCCAGGAATGGAGAATCCACCATCTCCCTAGGCAGCCCATTCCAATGCCTGATTAACCTCTCTGTAAAGAATTTCTTCCCAATATCTAACCTAAAGCTCCCCTGGCAGAGCTTAAGACTGTGCCCTCTTGTCTTCCTGATAGTTGCCTGGGAGAAGAGACCAATCCCCACACTACATTTGATTTCCTCCTTTCAAGGGCCTTGCTAATGCTGCAAAGACACATTTTTAATCAGATTCCAAAACAAATACAGTTTATGATAGAGCTGGTACCTTGGAAAGGATTAGTTCTGCTCTGTCACTTCTGTATCTATTAAATTTTATTCAGTCATTATACATCCAAGAACACTGTATCTTACGGATATATTCTATGGCAGTAAAGTAGTACACACTAGTGGTCCCATTAGTGGAAAGTGTCAAAGCTAGTGCATTTCTAAGCACTCCACTCTAATCTTTCTACCTCTATATTGTATAGAAGACATTAATGTGTTGTTTTAATTTCAGACTCAGACACTCAAAAAGCTCTCATCAAGAACAATTTCCAGGCCTTGCAAGATAGAAGAGATAAAATAAAGTACTAAAAATAAATAATTCAAGACAAATTTTATTCATTATGCTGTGTTTTCTGTGGGCAATGGTTTGTGTAATTTCTCCTCCAGTGCCAAACTGAGCAGCATCTCCTTATGAAGGAGAAGCTTAGCTTATTCCTTCACATAAAATATTTGATTTATGTACTTGGATG
The DNA here is from genome assembly GCA_013397135.1 of Pachyramphus minor. Taxonomy (NCBI): domain Eukaryota; kingdom Metazoa; phylum Chordata; class Aves; order Passeriformes; family Tyrannidae; genus Pachyramphus; species Pachyramphus minor. The sequence goes on from VYXB01006763.1 coordinate 344,774, forward strand.
CTTTTATCAAGTTAAATATAAATCTGTCTGTTGCTCCTTGTTTTTAACACCTTTCAAAATGTGGAGAAAACCACCCCCTGCCAGGTAGACTCAAATTTTGAAGTTTCTCTTAGGAAAGGAATGCTCCATTTCTTTGCTGTTTAAGCAAACATATTTGGTTAACTCTGTTTGTATTGCTTATAAGGAATTTGTGAAAACAGCTTTGTTGCCAATGTGAAATACTGAGTTTCTTTGAAGTTGTAAACTTCTGGCGTAGTCTGATCCTCTTCTCACGTGAAATTTACTTTGCAGGGATCTTACATACCCTCCTTTGGGTAGGGAAATTGCATGTGTTTTAAAACCTGGTGGTTAGCACAGTTTTGATTTCTATAAGTTAATATGAATACTAATCATATTAAATCATAAATTATTAACAAACAGACTATAAAGTAAGTCTGTAGTTTCCAACCAGGGTTCTGAGTACCCCGAATAATTTTAAATATTCAGAAATACCGAATTTGTTCCGCCTACTTGTGGCTTCCTGTTTTCCTTCCTCAAATATTGCTGTCAGGTAGGCAGGTCTCTGGCACTAAAAGGCCATCTGAAGCTTGCTCAGATATGGACAAGTTTGACAGGATAAGTCTTTAGCCTACAACATATTTCTTACCAGCTAAGTAGAAAAAAGTGACCCTCTACAAGGATAGAGCTGGAAATATTTAGGGTCAATAGCAAGTTCAAGGCATATGAGTTAGGGTTTGTCAGAGCTGGAACAACACATGGTGCAGAGGGCTGAGCTCTGTTTGAGAAAGAAAATCAGAGAAACCAGAATCAGGTGACTGAACAGCAGAAAGCAATGATGAATTCAGGTTCATCATTATAGTCAGGTGCAGCTAGCTAGCAAGCAAAGTTTCTTTTGGGCCTGGTGGTGGATGATGGGATCTGGATTGCTGCCCAAGACTGTGGTTCTGGCTGTTGATTTCCAATATGTTCTGAGAAACAGACATTGTGAGGATCTCAGTATTAGTTACATGGACCAAAAAGAAGAAATAATGACAAAGAGATGGGGCTTTGTCTGAATGAGGCAAAGAACAGGATGAAAGAGATGACTCTTTGCTTTGTGGCCAACACGACAATAATGAGTCTGCTGCAAAGTAAAAGGAAAGTGTGAATCTATGGTTTCTACTCAAAAAAACCCTCTCAAAGACAATTCCATCCTCATTACAGTTTCAATAAAACAGTAACTTTCACTGTCTGTCCAGATACAGAAAATCAGCACTTCAAAAGGCTTGTCTGTAGCAGGCAAAAGGACATCTAACCAGATCCTGGGGTCACACTTAGGAAACAATTAAAGTGCTGTAACTCCGTGGCATTGCACCAGACTGGATGAGATGGTGAAAACTGGTCTCTTCTCTGGTACTCACTCTTTGTGGAACTGATCCAGGGAAGAATTCCGACATCTGGGTCAGGGTAGATAACAGTTTGTGCTGTCACATCCAACTTCTCAGGAGTATTTTTGCTGTGTTCAGTCACTCTTCATCTTTGAGGAAATGTTAGGTTTTTGGATTTTTTTATAAAGGTTGTAACACAAGAACAGCCTCAGGATAGTTTCTTCTTTACCTTAATCTTTAACTCAACCTCTTTAACACAATCCAATACCTTGAACAGGACTGCTCCCTTGATACTCTGACTGAACCTCCATGTGTGTTGTCTTACAGTCTCTCTTGGTGAACCAGTATTTGGAGTGTAAATAAACTCAATAGAGAGCTGTGTAGCCCTTCAGAAGGACCTCAATAAGTTGGAGAGGTGGGGAGAGAAGAAATGTCTGAAGTTCAGCGAAGGGAAATGCAGTGTCCTGCACCTCAGGAAGAATAATCCCATGCCCCAGTACAGGTTAGGGGCTGACCTGCTGGAAAGCAACTCTGTGGAGAAGGACCTGGGGGTCCTGGTGGATGACAAGCTGTCCATGAGCCAGCAATGTGCCCTGGTGGCCAAGAGAGCCAATGGTATCCTGGGATGCATTAGGAGGAGCACTGCCAGCAGATTGAGAGGTGATCCTGCCCCTTTACTCAGCCCTGGTGAGGCACATCTGGAAAGCTGTGTCCAGTTCTGGGCCCCTCAGTACAAGAGAGACATGGAGTTCCTGGAGTGAGTCCGTGGAGGACAACAAAGATGGTTAAGGAAATGTAGCATCTCTCATATGAGGAAAGGCTGAGGGAGCTGGACCTGTTCAGCCTTGAGTTGACTGAGAGGGGACCTCATCAATGTCTATCAGTATCTGAAGGGAGAGTGCCAAGAGGATGGAACTGGGCTCTTCTCAGTGATGCCAAGCAATAGGACAAGAAGTAATGGGCTGAAAGTGATGCATTGGAAGTTTCATCGGAATATGACAAAGAACTTTTTACTGTGAAGGTGACTGGACACTGGAACAGATTTCCCAGAGAGGTCGTGGAGTCTCCCTCACTGGAGATATTGAAGAACTCTATGGACACAATCCTGTGCAATGTGCTCTAGGATGACCTTGCTTGAGCAGGGAGGTTGGGCCAGATGACCCACTATAGTCCCTTCCAACCCCACCCATTATGTGATTTTGTGAAGAGAAATTCTGCATTAGTTTCCTCTCCCAGTGTAGAAAAGAGATGAATATGCAACATTTTGCTCATGAAACCTTCTATCCTGGAGGATTAGAAAAGGGCTGGCAATTTCTGTATGTCGTATCTCTTACTGACCATCTTTGCTGACTCATTGCTTTCTGCCATATCTGGTCCTTAAAGGCACCTTGTCTTTTGTTAAAAAAGTCAAAGAATGGTAATAGAAAGAGCCTTCCTAAAATCCTAAACCACAGGACTTCTCCCATAGCATTTTGAGAATTACTGTAATTTTCATGGAGACTGTAAGCATAACAATGACATAGTTGGGATTTTCCAACACACTTGAAAATAGGCCTACTGGGTACAAGTTCAGATTTTGTTTTATTCTAGGATTAAACTGAAAGAAATTTCTTAAAACAGAGACTGGAAACACAGTGTGAAAGAGCAGCATTTACTTATTGGACATTGTAATCATAGGACTTTTATGTTAAGTTTGTCATACAGAAGTCAGGAGACATCTATTCTCTTCCATTTTTCTTGGGAAATTGTTGACTGGAATAATGTGATGATTAAAAACCCCAGTTACTAGAAAACCCAAAAAAGGATAGTAAAATTTTTAGATAATCTGTTAATATGTCATACGAATGCATTAAAATAATTTGGTTTATACAGGTTGGAAAAGTAGGATAGATGTGTGACGTGTGAAAAGGCAGCAGTCTTTGGCTACGTAAAAAGAGAGGACAACTGCCTGCTATGCAGCAGTTGAGTAATTTGGCAGCAAAGAAGATTTAAATTGAATGAAGAAATAAAACTGAAGAGGCTTCTGAGAGAACCGTGTTCAGTGTGGGAATGTAAAAGCAGGCCATCCACACTTAGTCTGGTCAAAGTGTAAACTTAAGCCAGTTTCTGAACAGGGAGTAGGTGGCCACTTGAGGTCCCTTTTTCCTGGCAGATTTATGAGTCCTAGTGGCAGCTGGAGAACTGAATTAACGGGCACCTGCCAAAATTACCTCCCAGAAGTGCTGCTCTTATCAATCATCTAGAAATATTGTTGCAATTGTATCACCCTGGTGTGGCATTTTTGTTCTGCACTGACTCAAACTCCATGACTGCTCCTGGAAAAGTGGGTTCTTGGAGGACAATTATGTTATGATTTCAGAAATCCAAAGGAAGGTCTTGTTTTAAGTTCCATAAATGCTTATAGGTTGTTTTAATCCAGCTTTTGAAACAGCTGAGAAATGCCTCTTGCAGGAGTTATTTCTGATAATTGTCAGCAGAGCAAGCACAAGATGAATAAGACTGATAGGCATTCACTGGAAAAACAAAGCAACTGGTGTTGATTGTGGCCACTTATCAGAAGGCAGTATCCCAGGCCCAGATATGGTGGGATAATGTCTCACATTCACAGGTAGGTGCTTCTGATGAGAAATCTGTTGTGTAATGAGAAATATGGAGTCTCCTGGTTTTTATCCAGACCCAACATTTGGGTAACACTGACGACAATGATATTAAACCATAACTGATTACAGTGATGCACTTACACCAAGAGGTTTTTTCTTACCAGTTTTTGCCATTACAAATCTCTGCAGAGCTTTATAAAGAAAATAGCATTTTGCAGGCTTTTGAAGCTGGTAAGCCTTTTGCACACACCTCTGTACATCCATATACCTCCTGTAACCATTGTTACATATATATGGAGTCTTAGGCAAGGGATATATGAGATAAGGTTTTATTAGGCCAATCATTACAATTTGTAGAAATTGTTCTCATAGGCTGAAAATTCTTTCAGGCTGACAAACCCTCAGCTGGCTCTGAGGAATTAGGACCTTCTCCTTCAGATACGACACAGAAATTCAGGAGTATCTTTAGGCCTATTAGTCACCATTTTGAAAATGATGTCAAGGCATTATTTTAAAGGCATTACTTTTTGCTTTCCCAGCTAGCGGTTTTCTATATCTGAAGGTTATTCAGACTGATAACATATGCTTGACCTTTGGTTTGGGAAGGGAGAAAATAGGCCCAATACCTCCATCAGTATTTGCTTCCCCATTAGCATTTCGTTTCTTTGTAAATCACTCACAGGTCTAATGTTGCCCTAACTGTTGAGAAAAGACAGGCTGGAGAAATCAGCGGGTGATCAAGGAAGCACTTAAAGGTGATGGGCTGATGCTTCAAAAAGCACTTGCATAAATAAATCTGCATCGGAGGGCAGAAGGGAAATGAAGCTCGAAATCTGGCTGGCTGCCTGCACTCCCTGTTACTCCCTGTGTTACTGCTAAGTGAGAACAGGCGGAAGTGATTGCACATTTTTGCTTTCCTCTCTTCTCTTTGGACATGCAAGGGGAAACCAGAGTCTATTCAATATAAAAACTGGTGAACACTGTCAGCAAGAGGCATTCCTTTCTCCCAGGAGATCCCAAATACTGCTAGCACAGACAAACTTAACTATTCCTCAAGCCCTGCTGATGAGCCAGATGAGCCCTGACCTCCCAGGTTTTCCTCCATCAAAGTCACTGCTCAGCCTCTGGCACGTAAAGCACTTTGCAGGATGGTTGTTTCAACATAACTTTTCATATTCTTTACAAAGCTGGGTGGTTCAGACAGCAGAACAATGCCTTGAGGCCTCTGGCTGCATGAAGGCATCACTCCTTTACAGAGGTAAAAGCTATAGATAGAGGCAAGGGCACTTGGAGCTGCTACATACAGAGCAAAAAACTCTACAGAAGATGAAAATAGTGTGAGAAATATGATATAAGCAGGGACAGTTCAAGTATACATGACAACAACATTATTATTAGAGCAAAAGCCAAGTGAAGGAAGATGATTAATAGTGAGTGTAGTGTGCAAAGGGAAGAGCAGTAGGAAGCAGAAGCTGCAAAAGACCAAGGGAAAAATATTAAGATGGCTATAAAAGGGGGCACCGTGATGGAAGAAGAGGGATACACTACAGACAGAAGAATGATGAAAATAAAAAAATAGTAAGGGAAAAATTTTAAGAAGATCTGGACTGGAAGAAAGCAAGTCTGATTTGAAGAGCACGAGACATCAGCAAATTAATTAAACAGGTAACAGCGCTGCTGTAAGCATGCCATTGACTAGACGTGGCATTGATATCATACTGAACACCATCACAGAGAGGATTTCTGTTCTCTGACTTCCAAAAATATTTCCTTCAGGCTGTACATGATGTTGCATTTAAAGAAGAAAAAGAGCAGGTTTTCTTTCTTTTTTTTTTTTTTTCCTTTCCTTCCTGAGCTTTGAAGTAAGGTAAAATCACTTCATTTAGTTTCTCTCCCATGGCTCCCTTCTGGACAGCTTTTAAAAGATACTTTCAAAAGTACTGAGGTTTAATGATCTGACACTGCTCCCACTGAAGTCACTGTTGAAATTCCCATTGACTTCAGGTTCTAAACAAGCTAATGAAGAGGGTGAAAAATAAGCACAAGATATGTGAAACTGAAGCTATAACCAAGGGGGATTTTCATTTCAGTTCCAGTACAATACGGTTTAAAACAAAAATAGAAGCCAAGGTACCCATTTCTTAGATGAATGCCTGGATGCTCAGACTCCCGGTCATTCTGGGTATCAGCATTGTGACCACTTATTTTCCCTCTGCCAATCAATCAAATAGAGAAGAAAATGTCTTGATTTCGGTTCAGGAGACAATAAGACATTTTTGAAATAACAAAAAAATTGCAGTGCTGAGCAAACTGCCTCAACCAGCTGCCTTTATGTTTTGGTCTACTTTTGTTTGCACACATTCTGGCAGACATGAACACAATTTTGTGGGGCAGAAAATACATTAAAATAACTAATATTTGATAAAAATAATATTTTGATCAAACTAATATTCCATCATGAAGCAGTCTTTATAGGATAGGTCAGCTTCCCTACTGTCTTCATGCCATGACCTGCACAACACTGATAGTAAAAAATATGAGATATGCTAAACCAGACAAAATGCGATAAAAATCCCAAAACTTTCTAAAAGCTCTAAATTTCTAATTTGCAAAATAAGAGAGGCATTTCCCTGAAGTACAGGTGAAACAAATCTTACAAGCAGATTTATTACCTTGTGTTTCAGTCCCTGTTAAAACCACTTGATTAGTACCCTCTCTTTCAGGCAGTTATTTAATTTACTAGTTTTCATGGTTAATTGTGTGGCCAGCTTCTATAGCTGTAATGAGATGCCTACCCCCTCTTTTCAAGTGAATTTTCTTTAATTACTCAGAGGCAGACAGCAAGTTTGTGATGCTTTTGGACCACTGCATATGGGCATTTAAAGATACAAGAAACAAGTGATTACCTTTTAGTAATGATTAATACTTTTCAAATGCTTATTGACATGTTAGATTCTGCAGCTCTGCTCTTTTTAGCTATTTGTGTCTATCAACCTAAGAAAATACATATTCTTAATTAAAAGTTTCATCTCTCTGCTATGAACCATGAATTAAGAAATAGGAAGACAGCCTTCCTCTCTCACAGTGGGCTAGTAAGTCAAGGAAAGGAGAGGCCTAAAAACGTTCAAGAGCATGATGCTAAACAAGAGGCAAGTGTGCTGGATGATATTTTTTTTTTTTAAATACATGCAAGGACTATAAAAAGTCAATAATGAATAGGCTGAATAAGTAGTTGCATGCAGGATTCACACCATAGCCTCATTAAGGCATCTGCTGATATTTACCAGTGCACAGTGGCACAGTTAATGCAAACTGTGTAATTTCTTTCCATATTACCCTTCCAAATAATAGACATTACTCTTAATAGGAATATCACAGAAATGAAAAGCCAATGGTAAGTGAAAATTTCACAGTGTTATGGTGCTAAAGTAGTTTCAGGACCAATTTAAGAGTTTCCATTTAAAATTTAATGAATATGGACAGGCACTGGAAAACAGCATAAATTCTGTGCTGGTCAAACAATCTCCAGTTTTCTTAACTGGCTTCAGACCTGATTAAAATTCTGTCCAATTCAATGGGAGTCCTTCCATTCACTTCACTGGATGGTACCTCTGGTCCTCAATGCTCCAGTGATATGTGTCTAGGAAATATATTAGATTTGTGATAAAAGTTGTCATGTATCCAAGGGGTCATTTACTTCTCTCTCATGTAAAGAGAGTGATTTTTCTGAACATGAATAGACTGGCTTTGTGAATATTAAAAATTACTGTTATGTGCTCCATAATTTATCACTCAAATTGCACCTTCAGCTATATTGGGTATGCTCAAGGATCCTCGAAGACTGTGTGATTAAGTACTCAGTAAGTTAACTAAGAGCCTGGCTTCTCATTTCCTCACATCTGGAGGGATCATTTACATTTGTCAGATTTATTACCTATTTCTAGAATATTTGCAATGTCATAGCACCTAAGAGTCTGAAGTTACACACCTGGACCTAAACTACTTAGTAGTTCATAGGCACAGAGCAAAAAAAAAAAAGAAACTTCTCATCCAAGAAGAAGAATAAGTGAGCTGATGGGCAGATACAGCAGGTCCAGAAGTGTGTTGCTGGCTGATATAACAGGCAGTAGCCTCAGAACTCCAGCAATATACCCATTTCCCAAATTGCTGGTTTGTTTTAATATTGCTGACATCATGGCAAAGGTGCTTTTCAATGCAGGTCTGAGGGAGATCAATCAAGGAGCTTTAGGATTGTGTGCAGGCAACCCGTCCCATGCCTGAGAATGACAGCGCTGGTTTGAAAGTCTGCTAAGAGATGGATTGCAGGCTGGCAGCTGGGGTGATCCGAGAGGGGAGCAAGCCTTCCAGCACCAAATGAACAATGAGAGATTAAATTGTTTCTAAACCATTTGAGATCCTCAGGTGAATGACACCATAGGAATACAAATAATCCTGAAAAGGCAAATGCTGAATATAAAGCTGGCAGTGGTGTTTCTGGAGGAGGTGGGAGGTAGGGCAGCGTCCACTGATGCAAGTCTGGTCATCTTGTTTGACCTGTGCAGGTGTTTCTTTTTTTGTCCTACTCGGTATTATTTTTAAAAATCAGAAAAACAAATAGAATTAATATAGTGAATATATTAATTTTAAGAAAATGGACTTTCTCCTGAACACTACTGACAGTTATTACACTTTTAATTTGAACCTGTCTTGATTTTCTTTCTCTAATGTTTATTTGATCATTAAAATGTAGGCTAGTGGGAATGTGAAGTTAAATCAGTAATGTACCTTGAATTTAAATATATCTTGTGTTTTAAACAATAGTTTTTATTTGTGACCACGGGAAAAAGACAACCTAGAAGTCACAGTATGAGTCCTATTGTGCACAATGTGTGTGAAAAGCACAGATTATGTATTTAAAAAGTTCCTGTGCAAATCTTGCCAATTTTGACCTCTGTAATCCTCAGGAAGTCACGTTTACTACACATATTCTCAGGACTAAATTGGTCCAGATGACTCCACTCCCAATCCCAGTAAACTCTGCACTGTACCTTCTCTGTACCTTAGGCCAAACCTAAAACAAATTGCTCTGAGCCTTATGGGAAATGAACCTGACTCATGGTTATTCGTTCTGTAAATAGGCCATTAACTCCAAGGCAAGGGTCTAACATAGATATATGTAGTAATTATTATGTTTTTGGCATTATAATTCATATGCCTGCTGTGTAAGCAAATGTGCAGAAAAATGTGTAGCCATATTTGTGGAAATTCCTACCCTTCTGAAATGAATGGAAATCTTACTGAAGATTTTAGTAGAAATAAGTCTCTCACTATTTCTTTAGCTGATTATCACCAGTCATACTGGTGGCAGTTTGCCACCCTCCTAGTTTCCCTAGAAAAGCAGGGCTGATAAATAGCTCTTCCATTACCAACAACCTCACACTTCTGATGTGGTTTTAAATGTGTTTAGCCATCATTTCCTTCTTCTGGTAAGATCCTGGGTGCAAGATAAAAGGAGTTAAGTGTTTGATGAGTTTGAGAAAATGATGCACTTGGCAGGGTTTCAGGTATCAAGCTTTGAGGTGTATAGAGAGGGTCTAGTTCTGAGAGAAAATGTATACCCGTAACTTGCTAATGACTTAGTGGAAATTGTGGGTGCTTGATCTCTTACATAGCTTGATCTCTTGTAACTGTCCCCAGGAAAACATCAGCTTGGCAGGGCTGAGAGAGCAAGTAGTTTGTGTAAACCATTACTTATGCAAACTTGTGATTTTGGCTGACAATAAGAGACAGTGGGAAGAAAATAATTAGACTAACCATGCTGAGTGTCCTCATGAAACAGAAAAAAAAAAATCAAACCTAGAAATATGAGTTGGTTGGGTTTTTTTTTTCTTTTATTTTTTTTTTTTTCCAGTTGTAATCTTCAGACTAACAGAAAAGAGGAACCAGAAAGCAGAGATTTGTGTCAGACTGGAAGTCCTCATTATCAACCCTCTACCTTGAGATGGAGAAAAGATTCTTCACAAGTAAACTCTGATTGCTAATTATTTGCTAAATTTCCTGCTGATGTTCCCTGAGCATAGTCAGGCTTGATGAAAGTTTCTGATGCTTGTCTTGTCAGCAGGATAGAAGAAAAAGTGGGCCAGCTTAGTTCAGAAAGGACCCTCACTGCTCATCACTTACATTTTCACTGAACATGCATTGACACTTGTCTGCCACCAGTTCACAGCATCCCATCCACCTTCCTTTTTCATGGACATTTGAAGTACAGCTGTTCAGCTTCTCTAAAAGTGTATAGCAATGACTAGAAAGACAGCAAAAACTGATATCATATTACCTGTCTTCCACAGTCTCAAGAAGAGAGGAGAACTTGCATGTCAGAAAACTGTTGTGACAGGTATTAATACAGTAACTTTCATCTGTCTATCACCTCTCCTTGCACTCATAAACCAAACTAGAAGTAATAAATTATGACTGTCCTGTGTTATTTAATCTTTAGTATTCAGATGTTTCACAGCACATTGTTATCTGGGGAAATGCTAGCACTGTATTTCCAATACTTATCAAAAAGTATGATACACATATATATATAGAGGCCTGTGATATCAGAGAGGTCAATTTTTCAATATCACTGAATGATAACTGCAAAATTGCATAGGAGGTAATTGCAGAGGAGGAGCAGGGACTGGAATCTGGGTTCTCTGTGACACAGGAAGGCCTCTATACAGTCATAATCACACCTGGTCTCCTATTCCCTCCTAATGACTATTATTCCTTGTCATATGGAAGGGTTTGAATGGGAGCAAATTAGCTTTTATGTCTAGAATTTCTTCTGGCATGAGAATTGGAAGAATGAACTTTTGTTCCCTACTTAGAATAATTTTGGGGGCTTTAGAATACTGTGGTTTCTTTAAAAGAAACTTATGACAAATTTGGACCCTTTGAAATTATTCAGAATTCAGTCCTCTTCAGTGTCACTACTTATTGCTGGGGTATCAGACTACCTCCAAGTACCATACCATGAAGTAAAAATCTGTAACCCTGTATATAAACTTAGTGACATTAGGGGTGGAAGAATCAGGAATGTAGGTAAACAAATAAATAATTTGTAACTGTCTCACAATGACCTGTTCCTGGGTTAGGTTAAACTGCAATTTCTTGGCAAGCTTCAATTCCTCCTTCTGCGTGTATCTCATTCATCTCTGTTTTGGAGGCCACATTGAAAACTAACATAATTTTCACATCATCAGAAAGTTACATGGATGATTTCCAATGTTTAGCTCTGCATGTGGCAGACGGTACTTATGTTTATGATTAAAGACCTTCTGGAAAGCTTTCCTTGAAAACTTGAAGTAAGAAAGTCCTGCAACTTCGAGGAGGAGAGAACAAAAGAAGGGGAATTAGTTATTTTAGAAGTTTGCTTACAAAATGCAGGCTTTCACTGTCATGTAACTGAAACTCAAGCACTAAAATTCAGAGTCAAGTTTTGCCTTTAAACTGCTTTCTGCATCAAGATCTCCGACAGAACATCTGTGATTGAAGTCTTGGGCAAAGAAAGAACATTATTATGATCTCACTTCTTATCAGCTATTGCATTCTTGAATTCACAATTGTGAATCTCTGTAAAATACTGGAGATGAGCAGCCCAGCTCAATATTTACTAGGGCATTATGGAAATGCCACCAAAACCACTGTTTGAAAAAGTCTGTTCACAACATCACATGTTACAGTGCACCTGCATCTAAAGACTTGTAGCACAGTGCCCTGGATAATCATATATGCTTGAGAAATGGTCAGTACTTTTCAGATCCTCAGAACACATACATTTTTAAGTCAAGATCAAGAAAACAAATAAAATTTTATATATTCTTATTCAAAACTAATCATACCCTTATGTGCTTTGTTGATCAATTCCTGTAGAGAAAAACTTATTCTGTCCTATGCACCAAAGCCAATATGTTCAGTGGGTGTCCCTCCATGCTGTCCAGAAAGTGCCGAAGGGAGAAGAAATATTTAGTGCACTTTTCCATCCGTCCCTTTGAGGTGCAGAATGGTCCTGTCAGTGCCCTAGTTCTCTAACAGTGACCACAGTCTAACTTGGACTACCCTCAGGAGCACCTGGGGGACCGCATCCCCCCGCTGTAGGATGTGACGCACCTCATCAGGCATTCTGTGTAAATCTCTGCATACAAGTGTGGGGCTCAATCTGTCATGATTTTGTATTGTGTTTTTCTGTCAGGGTAAGTTCTGCTCTCACCTACTATTTAAAAATTTTGTAGCCAATCCTGCAGAGAAATTGGAAGGAAGTTAATTCTTTCACTACTACCACCACCATTTAGTTTATTTCCATTGCTGCCTGGAGGAGGTTTTGTTCCAAGCTAAGAAAGACCTCAGATCCCATTATTTTTTCCCTTCATTTTTTCCTCAAGATTGATCAAAAGTTCAGTGCCTAAGATGAGGAAAGCCACAGGGTTCTTGGCAGAACTGGCCCACTGCACAACAGCAAAGTGAGAGGCATGCATTTGCCAATTGCTTGGTTCATTGCATACCAAGTCATGCCACATCACAACTAGAAAACTATTACAGTATCTCAGAGGAGAAAGAAATGACTTCTTAATTTAAAAATGACTTTTCTGTGTTAGGTATTTGACAGGGAGGATGAAGGACTAGAAGAGATAAAGTGTCGCTCTGCTGAAAAAAAATCATTTTTTAAACATGAAATATTGATCTGGCGTGTATTGTGCGAGTGGTTGCTGTATGTGTATATTGAGTTCCAAATATTACACATTCAGAAAAACTAAGTTAGAAAAGTCACTCACAGGGATATATACACAGAGGTTCACAATCTGTGCTGTCTGGAAAAGCTTGAAATGTTTATCTAGACAGGAAGAAACTTCTCTCCCATATTGCTGAATAAGGTTTTTCTGGCCACTAGTTTTGCTTGAGGATTTAATGCCATCTAAAGTATCCTTAATCTGTGTTTTTATGGTTAATTAATAGAGTGGATCTGACAAATGCTTTCATTAGAATCTGTCTTCTGTTCTTTTCTGGGTTTTTTTTTTTGCTTGACTTCAATAGAAATTTCTTTTGCAGCTCTGAAAATGGGGACATTTATACCCATCTCTTTTTATAGCTCCATAATTTACGTGTACTGCCTCTAATTGTCTTTACTTTTTGGCCCCTTTGCAACATCTTCAAGACTCCCCTATATTACCAGACTTAGATGAAATGGTCGTAGTTTAAATGTACATCAGACTCAGAAGAGCTAATTATGGATGTGCCATTAAGAGCACATTGATTTTCACTTAAGAGGATTAATTCCTTGCTTTTTATAAATAAAGTGGTGCAACCTGCTCAAATTTACACTTCTACCTGTATCTTTCACCACTATAATAAGATTTTAAAAAACGATTTAAGGTCTCTCTCCGGTTTTTGAGGCTCTAGTGTTTTTGCTTTCATGCTCTTCTTTCCAATCACAAGGCCTAGAAAAAGAAAAGAACATTTCAGATCCCAAAGGAATAAAATAATTCAAGAACTAACAATTTGAGAAAACAAGTATTACAAGACTTATGGAGAAGCACAGAGAGCTGACAATGTACATGTTAAATACAATGAATATGTTCAGGTAAATCTTTTAATTCATTGGACAATAAAAGTTTTCTAACAGATTGCATGAATTTTTCATGGGGAGTGTACAGTGTTATCAACATTGTACAAACACTGATATATATTAATGTATCAGTTGTGTATAGTTTATATTCAAATAATGTAAGCATTAACAAAACTTATTAACAATACGGTCACAATGACACCAGAATCAATAAGTTATAACAATTCTGAAAATATCTTTATTAATTCTCTGGAAAAATGTTGCTAATTTTTTTTGTGGATATAAAGCTGGAATGATGGCTATCTAGTAATTAAGACTGAGCTTTATCATAAAAAAACCTGTATCATCCAAACAAGAATAACCAAAGCAATAACAATGACAGTCAAGCTAAGGAAATGTTCTGATCATGCTGGGGAGGAGAAAGAGGTGGGTAAAGAAAGGAATCCCAGTTCAGTGCTTCTCACCTCTAAACAAGAACTACTCTTTCCCCAAATACTGTCATGCAGATCTCAGCATCATTCATTTAATTGTTTGAACAATTGTTTGCCAAAGCATTATTCAACTTTTCATTCATGAAAATAAAGGAATGATTGCAAAAGTACTAAAGATGATAATGAAGAGGACTGCAACAGTGATGGCAGATGGGGTGATGACAGTTCAAGGAAAATTTGCCTGAAGGATGCAGAATATTTCTTCACATAAGATGCCAGGATGCAGAGTCTGTCCGAGCATGAATGATCTTTGGAAAGATAAAACCACTGTCTCTCACTGAGGAGTAGCCTGTTCTGCCGGGGAGAGGGGCCACATGGACAGGTGGGTGCATGTTGGCTTCTGTACCCTTACCCTTGTTGCTGTCAGTGAGATGAAGGCATTTACAACTCCTTCTGCCTCAGTGATCACTGCTGACGCACATCCATGAGCCAGGAACTTCAGGCAGGTATTTCCATCCTGCAGACAGAGCCCTTGTGCTGCTTGCCTGGAGGTGGCACAGATCCTCTTCAGGCTCAAAAAGAGCACCTCAAGCTCACTCCCCTGGGAAGACCAGGTGGAATATGACCCTAAGATACTTCCTCCACCCTGTTTTACAATTAAAGTGAAGATCTGGAGTGGAGAGGCAGCAGTCAAATTACTAATTAGCACTCTGATGACTACATCTGCATTTTTCAGATTTTATTTTGATTTGCAAGGGCCTGCAGAGTCAGCTGTTAAGTTGTAATTCAGCTGAGTTAAGTGTTTACTTGTTGTTTTTTTTAGAAGAGGGAGAGAAAAGATCTAACAGAATTGGATCTTTGTCATTAGACCTAGAAAGATATGTGAGCCTGAAGGCTTCATTTGTTAGTGAAGTGTTGGGGCCAACACTACCAAAAAAAAGGAAAAATCTTTTACAAGTAGGAAGGGAGCAAGCAAATGTGCATCATGAAATACACACAGAGGAATGATGCACATTGACATTTCACACATTCATGATAAGGAGGAAACTGGGCCTGAGGTGCATCTCTTCTTGACTGCTGTTTGGCCAACAGAGCAGGGCACTTTTACCTGACTAATGTATGATATAACTTCAACATAGATTTGGAGGAAATAGCATTTATGATTGAAAACAGAAAATACGCTGTCCACTTTCTGGGTGTTTACTACTGTACTTGAAATATGTATGGAGCTTTAAGTAAGTAAAATGCTTTCTGATGAAGCCTTCTCTTTCCAATCTTTGTTTCCAGATTGCCTCCCACCCACCTGTCATCCTTCTGAATGCAAAACATTGAGGTGTTGCCTGAGAGTTCCATTTTGAAAGTGAACTCCTCTGACCAACACTGTTAAACCTGTGACAGTGCACCCTGCTCATTGTTGTCTTAAAATACTTACAAGCTTACTTATGCTTACAAGCATACGTTTAACTGCTTTCTATAGTTAGCTGACCCTAAATCAGAAGTGAAGACTAGAAGAACCTGTCAATTGAAAGCCAAAGAAGGTTTTCCCCTGACACATGGAAATGGGAAAGTCCTTCTGCATTGTCTCACAAAAAAGTTACAATTGCAGTACATGTCACATGGGCAGCTATAGCGTTTTCCTTCATATTAACATGGCAAAATCTGGAAGATCCATGGTCAGAATCTGGGAGACTGTCATTCATTTCTGAATTAATATAAACTGTTTATATTCTTGGGTGAAATTTATAATCTCTGTTCGCTCCCATGTCTGATCCAAAGTTTGCGATAATGGTGGATTCCCACCTCTGACTGGTGATGTATAAAGTAGTTAAATAATTTTTTTTTGTAGATAAAACTGAAAAAAAAATAAACTTTTTCCAGGAATCTGTCCATGTCTTCATCGCATTAGGAATGAAACCCTTTCACCAAACATTTTATCAAGGACATCCAGAGACTATTGTTAAAATAAACTAAAAAAACCACATAGAATCATCAAATCATTTAAGTTGGAAAAGACATTTAAGGTTATCAGATCCAACTGTAAAGCTAACATTGACAAGTCCAACAGTAAACCATGCCCCTAAGTGCCGCATGTACATGTCCTTTAAATACCTCCAGGGATGACAACTCAACCCCTTCCCTGGGCAACCTGTTCCAGAGCTTGACAACCTTTTTGGTCCATCAATCCTGCCTGTTCAGATTTCTCTGCAGAGGCTTCCTACCCTTCAGCAGATCAACACTCTTGCCCAAATTGACTGAGGGTGCATTTGATCCCTTTGCTCAGGTCATTGAAGAAGATATTAAACAGGATGAGCCCAACACTAAGCCCTGGGGGAACATCACTGGTAAGCAGCCACCAGCTGGATGTAACTCCATTCACCACCACTCTCTGGGCCTGGATATCCAACCATTTTTCTTCACAGCAAAGAGTACATCCATCCAAGCCATGAGCAGCCATTTTCTCCAGGAGAATGCTGTGGAGACTTACTTCAGCTATGGCATTCAGTTACAGGATACAGAAGTTCCAGGAAAAAAAAAAAGATTCTGCACCTGTTGAATTCACTCTAACCTCTGAGCTATTCCAAAGTGATTCTATCTGATTTTTCATTAATTGGATACCTTTATTTCTAATCTGGAATAGGAAAACTTTGGAAATCCCAACATTTTGCAAAAAAGGAAGTTGTCTCATGCCAGACTAGAGTCACAAGGATTGCAGTATTACTGTAAAATGCTCAGATACTGTGGAAATAAAGATTCCTAAGAATAGAGACTAATTTGAAACTGCACCATGAATAAACTCTTTCATTCAAAATACAAAGTTTTCAGTATAAGTATTGCAGCAGGGACTTTCATGGACCAATTTCATCCTCATACTTAGATGCAGCATCACGTTGCTAATTTACATCGAAATTAATCAGATTTACTCCCAAATCCTTAACTTCAGCACTGATTCCTAACAATACACCATTGATTTTTCCATACTGAACTGAGCTTAGGCATTCAAATCCTCAGATACTTGAATATACAATTCATATATGTACAGCACTTTTGATGAACATCATTAAAATGCTTGTTCTTTTTAATCAATTGCTCAAAAATCAGAGTGCTCTTGAGCTGTAACACTCTGTTCTCCTTTGCTTAGGCAGATAAAACTATATGGGACAGAGAGTATGTAATTATTTACATGCTTATACCAGAAATAATTTTCTAAAGAGGTTACTGTGTTATGGGAGTATTTAATGAAGTACTTTCAGCTTTTGTGCAATTAATGCAAATTTATTTGATGATCTACTATTTTACCAATCACTGACTGTGTGCATTTTAATTTTCTACAATTTCTTTTTTTACTGAAAAAAGTTGTTTGCATGATAGCCTTGACTGAGTTTAAATACAGCTGCTTTGAAATTTGCAGTTTGTGTTCTGTGGGAGGACCTACAATTCCAAAATAACAAAGAGAAATTCAGAATGAAAGGGAGAACTTATCCAAATTTCCCTTAGAAGGGAAGGCTGGATGAGGAGCAGTGACTGAGATCTCTTTCTTTAGTTGACTGAATGACAGGGCTACTTTGACCACAGGTATTTGTTCCAATACCTTTCTTTCCCTTTTGGTTTATCAGCAGACCCTAGTGTCAGTGAGTCTATGTGACAGAGCTGGTGACTACGCTGTGCAGCAGGTATAGTATGGGCATGGCATAGGTCACCTGCTCTGGCCTCATGAGCCACCAGTGTTCTGCAGCCACAGGTGGAAAACAGGTGGCTTGCAATGTGTGTGCTATGAATGCTGTTCAATTGCCTCAGATGGTAAAGAATATCAGCACTTATATCCTTGCACAGGGATCTAAATGCAAGAATGAACAAGGTTTCAATCATAGGGCTGAAAAACCATTTAGTGGCAGAACATTTAAGTTGACTTTAGGTCTGTACTCATTGTGACATAACCTCAGTATTTTCTATTAAGAGAAAAAAAGCACATATTTTTGCCCACTTTTTCTTCATATTGCTTAACCTGGAGTATTTCCATTCAAACAGGATTACAATCCAAGTCTCCTTACATTTTTTCTTACTATTTTATTGTTCCATTCATTCTTCTACCTCAGTGACATGAAGCAAGCCTACCTTCACATACAGCCAAAACCACTTTTTACAAGATTAGCTTACTCCTTATAGCTATATCATTACTGAGGATACAAGCTGATAATCATGGTTTTTTCAATTTCCAACATTTTTCCTCTGTATACCAACCAAATCTACAGAGCCTTCACCAAGCATCAATGCCTTGACTAACCAGAGCACTACTTTACTATTATTTTGGGGTTATGGAGACTAATGGACAGTGCATCGGATCAGTTGCCTTCTGTGCACAGACCTAAATTACCATATTGAAATATTGAAATCCAGTAACCAAATAAATCCATCTTTATTTAGGTATTTGTCAAAGACTGGAAATTCCCATGACACAAAACTGTGCATCAACTAGGATAGAATTTCTTTACAGGTTCTAAGTACTTGCATCTTGCTTACTGCAAGTTCTTTCTTTTGTTTTTTCATCAGTGCAGAAATGTGAAGCAAAGATAATTAATTTTCTTTACTGCTAATTCAGCCACTCCCAGCCCTTTATCTGTGGGGTGAAAGCAAGCCACTTGTCTCCCCTGACATCCTCCTATCACTTGTGCTTCTTTTGGTACTTTTAATTGTATCAGTATGTTGCTGCCCATGCCCAGCTATCCAACTCCCCATGCCTTTCATATATTTCTTAACTACTTCACATATATTTTCTCCCCTGTGCCCCTTACACCAGGATATTTGCATAGTGAAATCCTTGGACTCTTTCAGATCCTTCCTTGAAATATCTCGCTTTGATGCAAGGCATACGTTATTTCTTACTACTCTGGCAGGAGCAGACTGAGGTCACTTCCTATTATCTAGACCAAAAATGTCTTATCTCTTTCATACATTTCCCTTTGGTTTTCTATTCTTTATTTAATCTTTTTCAATTAAAATGCAAGCTGAAAAGAGTGGGAGAGGTTTTTGTTCTCTGTTTGTGTAGCATTTAGTACAAGGCATTTGGGCATGAAAATTCCTAGACCCTGCAGTAATAAAAGAATAAACACTTACAGATAGGGCAAAATATGACAGGGAAGCTAGAATTATCACTTAAATAAGCAATTTACATCCCAGAAACTTAGGGCCCTCTACTTCAGAAAAATGCAGTAATATTAAGTCACCAAACAAGATCTGTCTGTTTAGACAACCTTAGTCCTAGTGTGATGCTGTGTAATAACAATATGATTATGGCATTATAGGGATTTAAGGTGTCATTGCCTCAAATGGATTAGTCTTTTTTCTGTCCCCTGAGAACGGTCAGAGCAGAAGCAATGTCCAGCAGTAGTCAAGGAGAAGAGAACTCCCCAGGAACACCTCCAGCCCCCTTTCTCTCACTGATGAATTAGAAACTCCCAGCTCCGATGAATAACTGCAAAAAGGGACATAATTCCTAAAATAATTACTTTGAAAATGTCCTGTGGAAAGGCTTCAAAGAATTCTGATGATATATGAATAATGAAGAGTCTGTATTTTGTAACAGAAGCCATTAGGGATAAATAAAAGTCTGACAGAAACTAGGTCCAAAAGGACCTATTTTCAATTAACTCTAACTCAAACTAAATAATGGATTTACTTGTAAATTCTCAGAAAATCCATTTTGTACTCTGTAAGTACTGTAATTTTAGGAACAATGGAGTATTCTTTGTGCATAGCAAAATGACTGGTTCCCTCCTTTAAGTCCAAATTTCACTTCAGCCTCAACTTTGGAGAAGTGTTGGGAACCTTCATAATTCTCCTGCTTCACTCTATCCACAGAATGAAAATAGAAAATTAATAGAAGCCTACAAGGAAACCTGATATATCTTCAGGGAAAAAACTTGACACATAAAGAGAGTTCCATGAATCATGAAAAACATTTCAACAGCTAAGCTAGAAGGAAAAAACCCCTAACCTTGATTGGCCAATTATAGAATTATGAATGACTGCACTTTTGAGAATGCTTCTACTGCACCAGTGAAAGTTTTTAACTAAGCCTGGTGAAATCCTCTCCTGATTGTGCCAGTATTTCAGCACAGACTTTCCATGCTGTCTGTTGCTCTCATACTGCTGTTTAAAAATTTGCATTAAAAATTCTTCTGGAAATGTACATAGTTTAATTAAACAAAAATAAGAAACAAATTGATAAACACCATGCATGGCAATCCTTCAGATTTCCTCTCCACATCATTTCCTTTTCAGGACATTCTTTCAAAAACATTTTCATCAGGAGCAGGAAGAAATCATATGCAACCATAAAACTGGGTATCTTGCAGTTTTAACATGTCTCTGGATTTTTGATGGATTCTGCATATTCTAAGCATTTATTTGATATTTCTAAATACAAACTGTATAGGTTCTAGTGTTTTTTCACTATTGCACATTTATTGTATTTTGAGGTATGTGTTTAACAACATGGATGGAACTACGATAGACTACAGATTTCACAGATTTAAACAAAGATTATACTGGGCATGTAGCAGAGGATAATGTTTCTGTAGAAATCACAATGTTATAATTTCCTGCTCTTTCAAGTATGTATGTATGTTTTTTCCTTAGTGTATTGCCCGGGTGGGGTGAGCTTTTTTATTGTTTTAGCCTGGCTTCCTTGGATGATGTAGCAAAACTCTGTCCTTGAGCTGTGGGTCTGCTTGTGTGTTCTTCTTCCCTCACTCAAAAATTCTCATCTGAACAGGAAAGCTGCTGAGATAATTGCAATCACAGATGTTATATAAGAAGCAGTGTCCGAGCTGCAGGAAGAGATCCAGAGTGGTACTAAAGAAAAGTCAGGTTGGAGGAGGTGATTGTGCATCCTGTTTGGCAGCACCCATGGTGACAGCAATGGGCCACCACATGGATGTCTTCTGCAGCAGGGCATAACATAAGGAGCCTGAATGGGTGAAGGGGATGGGAAGACTGGGGCGCAAACACCTTGGGTGAAACCACGTTTCATTGTTCTTTTGCCCACTGAGTAAACTGTTGAGTTTTGGTACGTCAGCTCCACAGGGACGGTGGGACTCAATAAGACCTTCAGCTTCTCCCAAAAGTATCAAGGGTTCTTTTGATATCTCCCACCAAAGAAACTGCTAGATCCAAAACCTCACAGCTTGCAAGACCACAGAATACCAAAGGCATGAAGTCCTTTGATATCTATATATCCATGGGTGTGGGCTATTTTCTGCACTCAGTAAAGGTAAATATGCATGTAATTTAGAGCTGAATTTTTCTTGATTATGAAAGGGTTAAAAAGAAACACGTTTCCAGCACAGAGGCAGAACGACCTTGTGGGGAGCATTTTGACCTGTGCCAGCAGTTCTTTCTTCCTTTCCACACAGTTTCTAGTGGAAAAGTACTGCCTGCCCTCTGTAAATTATTAATTTCTTCATGTTATCAGATACCGTTGATAAAAAGACAAGTGGCCCCTGTACTGACTGTCTGGGGTAAAATGAATAATTGCTGATGCCCTTTAAACTCTGTATAGGTTTTCATCTACTTTCTACTGAGCTCGGCTTTGCACTGTGCAATGGACTGTTACACACTTTTAGCTGCTCACGAGTAACTCCCCATGGAATAAACCATTACTGCTTTCATTTTAGGTGCTGACTTAGATGAATGACTTTAAATTACTTACAACCTTCAGCTGATCTAAGATGTCAAACAAACTTTAAACTAGTATATGTTCAAGGATGTGTGAACCTGAAAACAAGAAAAGGCGGAGGCGCTTTTTCATTAGCTGCTGCTTCGTGTGTGTGTGATAGAAGGTCAGCCCCTGGAGCGTTGGGCATGGAGGCAGCAGACACCGTTGCTCCAAGTCAGTGCTCTTAACTGTTATTAATACAAACAACACAAAGCAGTACCTCTGATAAAAGCTCGATAAAAGCTACTGAGATTAGGGATCATGTTAACTAGTGACGATAGCATAAATTATCAAGTGGAACAGCTCCAAATTACAGCAAAAAGGGACCCATTTAAGAGGGATTATAGACCAGCTTTGAAAAGAATAAGTGATTGACAAGAATAAAAGCACATAGCAGTTCCAACAAGTGGTACTTTTTCCAGCACTGATATACCTCAGAAAAGTATATTTAACTTTTCATGATAGTCAGTGGAAAGGAAACTGCAATAGGTACAACAATAAGGGTGAGCAGCTGTCTAAAAAGCTGTAATGTACTGAAAATGGCACTTAACACATATTCATGAGGGGCAGCAGAGTGCTCTATACTGCAGTTAAATGCATTAGGACCAGCAGCAGACAGTCTAACTACCAAGGATTGTCTCCATAGTATTCACTTTAGTTCTTCAGCATCCCTTTGGAGGTTATACTGTCTCATTATTTGTTATCCTATTGCTGAAAGGTAGGGGCCATTTCCAGACCAGATTAAGCCCTTGATCCTCTGAAGAAGACAAATGTCAGGTAGCTAGTTTGCACTCATATCTTCCAAAGAAGCTTTTAAAATGAATGGCAGATCAAAAGTGCAAATTGAATTAAACTTCTACTTGGGTTTCCCTATACATATATAGATAAAAAGATGAGGGACTAGGACAATGGCTGTTTGACCAAACCCTATGCCATGAGGGTTTGCAGTGCTCTTCATAAATTTACCATTCTCCCTTTTAAACATGGTAAGTTTCTGTGAAGCAACATCTCACATGACTTACTGACTTGTCTTAGCCTTACCCAGCTCTTAGTGCCCACGGATTTTCATAAGCCCTTGGCAGAACTGGATGATTGACTTCTCTGGAACCACTTCAAATTGTGAAAAAAAAGAGCCATTTGAATATCACTGTGGAGGAGAAAGATCTGCAGACACAGTCATCATAAAAAGGAGCATCAGATCTAGTTGACATCTATAACAGTAATTTATCCACTTTGCTAACCAGACACATATTCTGGCAAATTGAGTGTGCTTGTTAACAACTTGTACTTGTAGGAAACTCAGAGCTAAAATGGAGTTTTCTGTAGATGGACCAATGTTCTTTTGGTGCAACTATGGGGAATAGCTTGTGGAATTCTCACAAGATCTGGTTCTACATCATACCATTAAGCCCTGTGGTTAATTAAATAATTATATTTATCCTCAAAGTAGTATTTTGTTGAGTTCAAACCATCAGACAGTAAAAAGAGATAAATTTCTCTAAATAACAATATTTGAAGAAGATCACAACTATGAAGGTAAGTAGATTTATGACTATTGCTTTGGGGTATGGGTAGAAGGAGTTACAAAAGCAGAAGGTAAAAGTGGGCTCAGAAGTGTGGTCCTCTGGACAGAGGATTGGTTGTGGTCCTTTGAGTTAAAAATTGTCTGAATTAGACTTGAAGCAAAAGCCTTTCAGGTTGCTTGGCTCCAGTTATGTTCAGAGAAACAAGGTTTTATGTGCTTTTCTTGTAAGTAATTGCCATAACATCAGTAACATCAGAATTAAATTCTTGAGCACTTAGACACAGTGCCAGAGTTTTGATTTTCAACCACAAATTCACTCAGATGAAAAAAGAGATAATGATAACACATAGCATGGTTGTAAGTGTATTCCTCTTTGCAAGGAGGTCCAAAAATTAAATGGATATGTAAAATGCCTTGGCTTTTCTATATTTGAGTTAGTCTGTCCAGTGATGTTTGAGGGAAATTCAGACCATGCTGTTGCACTGGTTCAGTAGCTAAACTGAAGCTTTTTTTACCTTGTCTTGAACTTCTCATGAACACTAACGTTCTTTAAATGGTTTTTTGTCAGCCTGGGCTGATAATGTTGCAAGTGGAGGTGTGTGTTGACCAACCTCTCAGCAAACTGTTTCGGTGTCTACTACAGGGATCAAACATTACAGTTCAGGCGAACTATACAAAACCAGACTATTGTCACCTCAATAAACCCCAGAAAAATCCTAACCTATCTCTGAGGGGGATTCCTCAAAATCAGGAAGATGAGAAGATGAACAAGTTAGTGGATACATCACATAACAGATGGGCTGGAACCTACCCTCACCCAGAAATGTTAGAAACTTGTATCCATCTTCTCCATTGCTTGTCTGCTCTAATCACAGATCCAATTAGTGATGAGATGAATGAACTAGGTGCTGCCACTGCTATCCATTAGATTATTTACCCTTTGATATGAACAAATGTAAGACAAATGAGAAAGCAAAAGAGACTCTGTTGGATTGCAGCACCACTGTCATAAAACATTATTCTTAAATTGTTTATTGGGTATAGAAAGAGAAAAATATTTGACAGGAAGGAATAACTGCTGCCAACATTGATTGCTTCACATTTCAAGGGCAAATTTGAAACTGTACTTTCATAGTGATTGTACATATATCATCAGAGAGATGTTCTCATGAACACCTGCAAGAGATATGAAATTCTGGCTTCTGGCATAACACAAAAATAATCTAGATGTACTCACATGCTGCATGTAGGAGGATGTACTGTGCAAGGATGGTGTGAAAGGAAGAGAGAGAAAAGCAAAATGGGCACAAATGAGCATGAGAACTAATAAGCCAGCAGAGAAAATAAAAATTGTCATAACAGTCAGTAGAATTTCCTTTTGGAAAGATGACTGGCAAAAGAGAGCTCTCTGTAGGAGAAGTTCTGGCTGATAAACTGGGAGTAGAATTCTGACATTACATAGTCCCAGAAATGAAGACAGTCCCCTCATCCAAACATGTGAACCCTTCCCTGCCCTTGCCAAACTGCTTCAGATGCATCCCTGCTCCCAGTTTGTGGTGGTGCTTTCTTGTTCACATGAATGACCTTTTTTACCATGATACAGAAAAGATGACAGAATCGATCTACTTTTACATTTTCCATTCCTCTGTCATCTGCATTCCTAACTCTAAGGCTTTCTTTTCTCCCATGGAAAGCCTCCCTGCCTCCTCTGGCTCCCGGTGCTCCTCTGCACTCAACCTGCCATGCTGTTACTGCTATTTACAGCTCTTTTGGTTTTCTTTCCCCAAACATCTAGATAAATCAGAGGTTTCCATGTGTGAACAATGCAATGTATTAAAGGAAAAATCAACATTTATAAAGGGTATCAGTTCACTGAAAAGAAAAATAAGGAATTAGGTGAGAGGAAGGAAAGAAAAACTAGATTTAGCATTTTTTCTCTCTGAGAAGAGAGAACAATCTACTACTAGAGAAAACCACAAACTGTTTAGCCCTCATAAAATAGATTAATTATCCCTTGTAGAGTTCATGTCATCTTCACTGCAAATATTTCTGCTTGTAGTATACACATTTCTGTAATTGCTGTCTTTTCTTTCTGTTTGTCTTTATACAAATCTACTGAAAAACTTCTCTTCAAATAGCCCTCATATTCTTCAAATATGAAGTTTGCTATGGAAGATTTCCTAGCTCAACATACCTAACCTGCCAGTCCTTATACAGGCAGCCTTTGTGAGTTGATTACTCCAGGTGGCTTAATTCTTCATGACAAATAATAGGAAGGTAGAAAAACACTTATTACTTTTGTAACCCTTACAGAAACTCAACACTTGGCTGCCTTAAGTCTTATGTGGTTTTTTGGAGACTGTACGCACTTGCATGCCCAGAAGTAATCTAGTGTATAGTCCAACAAAACTACTGAGACAACCCTTACTTTGAAATCAACAACAAAGCTCTCTTTGACTTTCTTGCTCAGCTGAAGCTCCTCCAGTGGCTCAGTCCTGCAGTTCAGAGGTGGCTTGGTCAGATTCCCACCATAAACAGCAAATGCCTCCTGTATGAACATAACATTGTGGCCAGGGCTTCTCTGACTGTGCAGCCCAGAGTGAACAGTGTTCATCTGGCTGTTTGCATCAGAGCCAGCCCACATTTTAGGACATGTGTAGAGATAAGACCTGTAGAAGCCCTGCAGCTCCAAGGGAAGAGGAGGACACAGCTGCTCATGGAGATACTTGTTTTTCAGTCTTATATCTGAGTATGTCACTAGTGACTTCAATACACACGCCAGTGCTATGAGATAGAGAAGGATAATCCTATCCTAAAAATGAGATTCAAAGGCACAACAGCTGCTCATCAGCTGTATTTGAATGCTTAACTTCTGAAAGCATGAAAAATTAAGTACTTAGGTATTTCTACACATTTAGATCTAACCAAACTGCTGAGTCTTTACTTTCTCCCTCAGATTTTTCTAGAGATAATATTATATTTGACCATCAAGAGGGTTACAAAAATTGTGATTCATCACTCCATAATTCATTACAGACAGTTTTCAATCGAGCACTTGTTTGTTCTGGTATTTTTATTACGTTACTGCTCACTTTCTTAATGTTGTTTTTAATGCAGAAAAGTTATATTTGGATTATTAATAGTAAACAAAGAAGTGACACTACTGTAATGTTTCAGAATAAAGTTGACATCACAAATTGACAATGCCTGAGATACTCAAGATGAAATGCCATAATGTCAGTTTGGCAGAAATATTTGTTTGTAATTGTGCTGTGCATGACTGTTTATTAAAAAGAGTTCATGAACTCAGAAGACCTGATGTACTCAGGGCTATTGTACTATGCAGGAGAGGTTGCAGCACTTCAGATCCGGAAGAAGGATAGGAACCTTAAATTACACAGAATCACAGAATGTGCTGAGTTGGAAGGAACCCATCAGGATCATCTAGTCCAACTCTTAGCCCCTCACAGGACCATCCCCAAGAGTCACACCAGGTGCCTGAGAGCATTGTCCAAATGCTCCTTGAACTCTGTCAGGCTTGGTGCTGTAACCACTTCCCTGGGGAACCTGTTCCAGAGCCCAATCACCCTCTGAGTGAAGAACCTTTTTCTAATATCCAACCTAAACCTCCCCTGACACAACTTCAGGCCATTCCCTCAGGTCCTCTCACTGGTCACCACAGAGAAGAGATCAGTGTCTGCCTCTCCTATTCCCCTCACAAGGAAGTTGTAGACTGTGATAAGGTCTCTCTTCAGTGTCTTCTTCTCCAGCTGAACAGACCAAGTGCCCTCAGCTGCTCCTCCCACAGCTTCCCCTGAAGACTCTTCACCATCTTTGTTGCCCTCCTTTGGATATTCTCTAAGAGCTCAATACCTTTCTTATATTGTGGTACACAAAACTGCCACAATATTCAAGGTGGGGCCACTCCAGTGCAGAGCAGAGTCGGACAATCCCCTCCCCTGACTGGCTGGTGATGCTTTGTTTGATGCCCCTCAGGTCACGGTTGTCCCTCCTGGCTGCCAGGGCACTGCTGACTCAGAATCAACTTGCCATTGACCAGGACCCCCAGGTTCCTTTCTGTAGCACTGCTTTACAGCATCTGATTCCCCAATCTGTACATACATCTGGTGTTGCCCCATCCCAGGTGCAGAATCACTTTCCCTTGTTGAACTTCATATGGCTGGTGATTGCCCAGTCCTCTGATTTGTTGAGGTCTCTCTGCAGGGCCTCCCTGTCCTTGAGGGAATCAACAGCTCCCTCAAGTTTTGTGTCATCTGCAAACTTTCTTAGTATCCCTTTCAGTCTTGTTTCCAAGTCTTTTATGAAGATGTTGAAAAGCACAGGGCCCGAGATGGAGTGGAACCCCACTAGTGACAGGCCACCAGTCTCATGTCACCCCATTTACTATCACCCTCTATGGTCGACCCATGAGCCAGTTGCTCACCCACCACATGAGGTTTATCCACATGTGCGCCGGACATTTTGTCCAGAAGGATCCTATGAGAGACAGTATAAAAAGCTTTACTATAATCCAAAAAGATTACATCAACTGGTTTCCCTTGATCAGATGAGTTACCTTTTTATAAAAGGAAATCAGGTTTGATAAGCAGGACTTTCCTCTCATGAAGTAGTAATGGCTTCTTCCAATAACATTGTTGTCTTTGAGGTGTGTTTCAATACTTCCAGAATAATCTTCTTCGTAACTTTACCAGACACTGAAGTGAGACTGACAGGTCTGTAGTTTCAGGAATCCTCTTTCTTACCCTTCTTGAAAACTGGGACAACATTTGCTGGCTTACAGTCATCTGGGACTTCTCCAGATTCCCAAGATGGCACAAAAATCATTAAGAGAGGTTTTGTAATGACTTTAATAGCTCTTTGAGGATTCTGGGATGAAACCCATCAGGCCCCCCAGATTTTTAAAGATCCAGCTGGAGCAGCAGATCCTGCAAAATTTCAGGGTTGTTTGGAAGTTCAATATTCTCACAGTCATGGTCCTCCAGCCCAAGGCACTGAGACCACTTGGCCCTTCATCCATGTTGAAGATAGAGGCAAAGAAAGCATTAAACACCTCTGCCTTGTCTCTGTCCCTGTTTGTGAGGTGACCATCCTCATACTGTAATGAGGTGATGATATTTCTATACTGTCTATTGCCATTAATATATTTGAAAAAACTCCTCTTTTTTTCCCAAGCTGAGGTTTAGCTTGCACTTTTCCTCCTGTCAACAGAGATTTTGAACTCAATCTCTTCGTGGTCACTGTGGCGAAGAAGGCCACTAATCTTCACTTCGCTCACGAGATCCACTCTGCTAAAAAGCAGAAGATCAAAAAAGGTATCTTTCTGAGCAGGACAGGAACATCAAGGCCATAAATGTTTATTGGCCCTAGATCTGCAATAGCCAGTAACAGTTGGAGTTAAAAACCCTTGGCCTGCAATTCCATAGTTCTCTATTAAAAGTCTTATTTTGCTTAATTTTGAAACAGATATCAGTCGGTATCAGACACAGGTCAATATATTAGATGGTTTGCTGGCCTTTCATGATATCTAACTCATGGAATCATATCATAGAATCATAGAATGGATTGGATTGGAAGGGACCTTGAAGAACATCTAGTTCCCATGCCCTCACCATGGGCAGGGACACCTTTCCCTAGATCAGGTAGCTCAGAGCTCCCATCCAATCCTTGAACACTTACAGGGATGGAGCATCCACAGCTTCTCTTGGCAACACATTTCAGTGCCTTGCTACGCCCTTGGTTTTAGTTTAAAACCATTTACCTTTTTCCTATCACTATCTACCCATGTAAAAAGTAATTTTCCCTCTTTTCTATAAGCCCCCTTTTAAGTACTGCAAGGCATCAATGAGGTCATCCTGAAGCATTCTCTTCTCCAGGCTGAACAACCCCAGTTCTCCCAGTCTGTCTGCATAGGAGAGGTTTTCCACCCCTCGGAACATATTCCTCTATAATAGGTCCGTGTCTTTCTTGTGCTGGATGCAGCACTCGGAGGGGGTCTCACATGAGCAGAGAGGCAGAACCACTTCCCTCAGCCTTCTGGCCATGGTGTCTTTGATGCAGCCCAGGACATGGCTGTCTTTCTGGGCTGCAAGGGCACATTGCTGAGTCATGTTGAGCTTTTGGTCCACAAACACGCCCAAATCCTTCTCCACAGGGCTGCTCTCTATGGGTTCTATCACCCAGTCTNAGCCCAAATCCTTCTCCACAGGGCAGCTCTCTATGGGTTCTATCACCCAGTCTGTACTCTTGTCTGGGATTGCCCTGACCTAGGTGCAGCACCTTGCACTCGAATTTGTGAATGTCATTAGGTCCTCATGGGCCTGTACCTCAAGCTTGTCCGGGTCCCCCTCTGTGACTTATTTCGCTGTGGTTTGGTACAACCAGAAACATCCATTTCTGTGGAAGACTTGGTGACGGTTATTCAGGGCAGCTAAAGAAACCATTGTCTGTGTATGACACTGATGCTGTAATGCTCAATGTTCCTTGGAACATTGAGAACAACTCAAAATATGATAAAATTACACTTGTGCATAGTACTAATTGACATAAAAAGGAAACTTTAGTGATAACTAGTTATAATCCCTCTCATCATGAAAATCTATAAACTAGTCAGTACATCAATTTTGGGTAGGTCAAAACAGTTTTTCTGTCAGCAAAATTCCCATATAAATTTTGTTAATTCAACAAATGCTTAGGGCTGAACTGGGCAATTTTCTTCCTCTACTGAGTTGAAGACCATGTTAGATGCTTGATAGGAGAGAAACACATGTTTTTTATTGTGACTACAATGACTCTTATTGTCACTGTGTGCTGTTTACCAGGGTTGCTGAGCTCCTCATAGCCCAAAGAAAAGATTTGTACACTACTTGCTAAAATAACTGTAATGTGCAAAACTCTTTGGAGGTAAACCTAGACACCAGATGCACCAGATGACATATAGTATGTAATAATTTATACCCAGTGGAAGTTATGCCTCTCCATTAGAGGTAGTCATAGACCAGGGATGCAGTTCAGAGCTTTCTACTTAAGTCTGCATACAAAAGTCAACACCTGTCAGACTAGTGCTTGCAGCAAATGTAGGGAACAACTAACACTAAAATGCTACACAAAACACCAGAGAAAATTCAGATGCCCAAGTAATGCTAATAATCTCCCCTCCACCATTGCATAGGGCTGTGAGTCTAGTATTCTATACCAGGAATTATTTATGTGAAATAATTGTACTGTGTAACTCCAGTTGAATTTGTTTGGGTTTTGTTTGTTTCTCTTTTCCTAGTGACTCCTGTATTCATGAGGAGTTTAGCACTTCTGCCAGAGATCCTTGTAGCCCTAGGAGACAATTATTATATTACAAGTGTATAGGTGAATGGTGCATTGTTTAGGTCTTGGTCAAGGTCTCGGTCTGGGATAATTCAAGCTCTTAAATGCCCTACAAATCTACCAATGTACTTGACAAACAGACCTGGCTTTCACAAATCAGTAGTGTGTAAGTACTCGAGCTCCACTCACATTTATTCATGTTAAACCTGTTGTAAGTCCTAATATTCACTTGGTCAGTAATCATCAACTTTGAAACAGAATCACATGAAAATTCAGACTGGAAGGGACTTCGAGAGGTCTCCAGTTCAACCTGCTCAGGCTAGGCTCAGCTGTGAGACTAGACTAAGTTGCTTATGGCTTTATCAGATGGGTCTTGAAAACCCCCAAGGATGGAGACTGAACAATGTCTGTGTGCAACTTGTGCCACTGCTATACTGTCATGGGGAAAACATTTCCTGTTACACCCATTTGAACTTGTTTCAAAGTGTGCTTTTCCTCATCCTCCAACCATGCATTGCTATGACCGATCAGGATCCACTTCCTTGATGTTGTGCCCATAGGTGCCAGGGTCGGCTGTTGGCTCCCCCCAAAAACAGCCTTTCTGCAGGCTGAAGCAGCTCAGATGCCCTGATCTCTGTTTGGAAGGCAAGCACTCTTGCCCTTCTGCTGCCCTATGCTGGGCTTGCTCTACTTCATTAACATTTTTCTTATATTGAGAGTAAGACAAAGATAAGACACAGCTATCAAAGGTGTCTATAACTGCGGTGCTAATCTCCAACACTACTGTGGGGATACTTTTACTAAAGCAGTCAGAATTGGTCATGCACTAAGTCAGTGCTCAAACTTGCTCTCATTTGATTTATAAAATAATATTTGAAAAGTGACAGTGTGGTTCTGTCACCAGAAAACAATCCTCGTCTGGAGTTTCTGTACAGTATCAGAAATGGAAATGCATGGAATATGACATTTTTTTTCCCTGGAAGTTAACTTTCCAATGGGTGTCCTACTTGCTGTACTTCTAAACATTGAAATCAGTGGAAACTGAGGGGAAAGAGGGGCAAGACATTATACACACAAGAGGACAGGCTTATCTGAGGGTAGTTCTGGGTTAGAAACCATTAGCCCAGAAGAACATAGATTTGGTAGAAGGAACAAACAAATCAAAAAAAGAAAAACTACATTTTAAATTGTTTTTATATTCAGGTAGCTCTAAGTGACAGTAGTAAAAAATGATGCAGCTCCCTATCTGACCTTTCAAATGTCTTCTTTTCAGCTCTGGGTTTGTCCTACTTGTGTTTGTTTTTTATGGAAATCCCAGAAAATGCTTTTGTTGGTAAGAAAATTTGCCAAAAGAATAAACTTCATGGGTGGAAATTTAACTCCGGGAAGTCAATGGGGCCTCATTTTTGACATTTCTGGGTGCCTGAGAAGAACAGATCAGTCATGATCAGTTATTCTCACAAAAACTTACTTTGAAGAGTAGTACTATAAAATGAGAAATAAAAGTGGTACCATATGCCCTATGTGAGTAATAAAACCAGTTCCATCTTCAATGATAAAAACATAGTAAACTCAGGAAACTAACAATGTATTTCTAAGCTGCACATTTTACAGACAGTCCTCACTATAGGCTGTATATCCAACAAGATAGCAAAGGTGAAGACACCTTCACCTTTGCAGACTATTCTGGGTTTCACATAGGAGCCGTGTTTCCTTTATTGCAAAACATTTTTTCTTTATCTTGAATTTTCTCTGGATTGTTCTCGGTTCTTTAGTTGCCTAGTTCTTTCTGGGTTGGATATTTGAGAGAAAGTAGAGTTCATTTTATCTATGCTTTTCCTTTGTTTTCATTGCAAGTTTTGTTTGTTTTTTTTTCTAGCTCTGTTTCTGTTTACTTGGGATGTATTTTTCCTTTGGACTGTTTTCCCCCTTCCCAATTATATCTTTCTCTTTCATGCTGTTTTTCTTTGCCCTGGCTTTCCATTTCATTCCCCTGTTAGTATGTTTGTTTTTCAGATTCTGCAGCTTCTTTAGGCTATGACTTCTATCAGCTGCTGGTACTGAGAGGAGTGATGTACAAAGGATGGGTCCTCTGAGACCACTGTTTCAATGCACTGAGAATGCATGAAGAACTCAGGCAGACCTAATCATACCGTGGAGTTTGATTGCAGTGTGATTACCCCTGGAAGAAGGGTTGTTTTCTTTCTCCCACCACAGAGAGGTAGGTAGTCAGCACTGAATAAGAGAAAATTTGAATGACATCAGACAATTGAAATACTTTCTGAACAATAGATCCGCATCCTGGCTATACAAACTAAGAATGAATTTCTGTTTTTGCTGAACTCCTCAGGAGCTATACCAAGCCCTCAGAAAGGCCCTTTCATATGGGAGCAGGTGTGCAAGAGAAAGCATTTAAAGGAAATTAACTTCCCCCCCCGAGAAGATGTAAAATGGCAACATGGGAACATACACTGTAGTAACTGCTC
The DNA here is from genome assembly GCA_013397135.1 of Pachyramphus minor. Classification (NCBI taxonomy): domain Eukaryota; kingdom Metazoa; phylum Chordata; class Aves; order Passeriformes; family Tyrannidae; genus Pachyramphus; species Pachyramphus minor. The sequence continues at coordinate 377,842 of VYXB01006763.1, forward strand.
TAACTCAGAAATATGCTTTATATAAGAACCGTCAGAAAAAACAGTCAGATGCTTAGAAATGCATGGGTTATGCCTTATCCTTATTTTAACATGAAGCAAGATGAGATCCCTGCTTCCTTCTAGGAAAAAAGAAGTTAAGAGGGGTAAAAACTACTGTTAAAAAAAGGCTGCTATTTGTTTCAGCTGAAAAGATTTTTTTTAAGGACAGTTTTCACTTGAACTCCAGCTGCACATGCACATTTAGACCTTAGGTCTGCAGCCTAAACACAGGGATAAAAACCCACGCAAGAAGTAAGAAGACACAGATCATTCCCCTACAAGCACCAGCGGCAGGTGCCCTGGCCTACTGCTCTCCCATGAGAGGAGGGGAGAGGAAGGTAGCAACCAGGCACAGAGGTGCTGGTAGGATTAGGGTAATCTTGATAAAACCATATATTGCTACACATAGTGGGAGAACGGTCCAGCAGCTAATGAAGTAGCACAGAAGTTAAGATACATAAATTTAGTTCTCTACTCCATTACCCACTACTGCAGTGGTGCTGGGAAAACTACAAGATTTTGTGTTTTGACAATATTCAGATGCCTGACTGCTACTAATTTCAAGGGAAACGAAACACATAAATATTTTTCCAACATCTTGAACTTTGTACTGAACCTTTCCACTTCTGGGACACAGGCTACTCTGCTTCATCTTATGGGTATTTGGGGATGAATGAGTCAGGGAGACATCATGGAGCTGCTCAGTGTGCAGCTGGTGGAGATTGTGTTTGGCGTCTTAGGTGTCATGTAGAAAGTACAGCCACATGTGTAGTTACTAGGCATGAGTGTGCAGGTGTCCTTTAGCACCAAGCTGTCCCCAGGCACCCCCCCCCACGCACCTATCTTGCTTATGAGCACACTTTGACCAGGTACAATCTACCTAACAAATATAAACTACCTTCAGCAGATGGCTTCTGCATCATCATGATGTTTGGTCTTCCAGGAAGAATTATAGGATATTTATTTCTTCTGGCTGGTATCAGTCAAACCATCCTGTAAGGATTCCTGCATACAAGGAGCTGACAGTTCCACCAGGATGTACTGGGGACCGTCATTGCTGCCTCTGCTGGACCTTGTATCACAGTGTGCATGTAGAGAGCCCTAATCTTCCAAATATAGTTTAAACAAGGATCACTTGCAGCAGAAAGCAACGTAAGTGGTTGGATCATCTGGCTTTGAAGTCATTCAAATCCAAAAGCATATATGTAGTCTATGCAGCCAGGCAGGCTGAGAAAAAGCCAAACATTTTCTCACTAATAAATTTGTGGGCTACAGAAGTAATACCCAACACTTATTTCATCTGGCTCCAGTCTCATAAATGTCATAGTTAATGAGTAGAAACAGAAGAGCAGCTTGGGCAATAGTTGTGTTGAAAGCTTATTGGATTGCTTGGTAAACTTACCATTCAATGCAGGAGACAGGCATGGTTAAGGGACCTGATGGGACATATCCCATAAAAGACAAAAGAAGCAAGGCAGAGCTCTGCAGGGTGCTAAGGTGAGAGGTCAGGTCCTCTGACACAGGAAGGACAGTGGTAGTCCATAGGCTTGCTCCAGCTGAGGGCCTTCAAGATGACAGGGGGACCATGTTGAGGAACCAGGGAAAGAGGTCACATCCAGGGAAACTAGGCTGCCACAGTCAGAATGAGACAGAAGACCCATCCATGTCTTCCACATTGTTTCTTATTTTTTCTCCCTGTCTCATGGAGATAATATAATCTTGGTGATTTCTGTGTTTTATGTGAAATTTGGGGCCGAGGGCGTTGACACAAATTCGACACTTTGACATCATTATGACTTTTTAGAAGCAAAGAGGTTGTAAAGAAAAAGCACAACTCTACTTTCAGTGCAGTAGCTATGGAAAATTAGGAAACAAAATAAGACACAGATAAAATCTATATGACAAATAAGTGGGTATTTCTATGACAGTGTTCAAAAGAATTTTCTTTGCAAGCAAGATAATCTTTAGATGATCATACTGGGGATTTCAGCTTAAAATAAATAGTAATAAAATTTAGAATTTAATTGTGAACATCCTAGTATTTTGTACTTTTTCATAAACACTGCAAGCCCAAAATAATGAGAGTTCATTAATTTTCCAAGTATTTTATTACTGCTTTTCTAGAACACCTGTGTTATTTTCTCATTCCATTTAAGACCTTTTATCATCTCTTTATCTAATTTTAGAACCGCATGGGATCCTACTTCCACTAATCTATTATATGTGTGTAATGGAAGCTGATAGCAAGATAGGGAGAAGAGTTAAAGACATGACTTTAATGAAAAACAATGATCAAAATATTTGGTGCCCTATTTGGAGTACAAAATGAAGGGTACAATTTAAAATGCTTCACTAGCATTCTGCATGCCGTTGACTAGATAATGTCTACATAATAATGTACATTATTTTCTTGGCCACCAAAGTGGCAATTTGCCACATGGATGTTATTGTTCAGTTGTTTCAGCAAGATCCCAGAATCATGAATTACAAGAAAGCCTGAATAGCATTTGTTACAAGTTAGTCCTCCAATATAAGACTACACATACTGCTCTCTTTTTAAATCGATTTGGGTTGCCTCTGGTTGTACAAAGAGATTGATTCTTATGAAAAGATAAAGCTCTTCTGTATCACTTTGCAAGACTGACATGACAATATGACAGACATGGAAGCTGATGAACACGTTGTTTATTAGATTATAAGCAAAGCTGAACACTGTAGAAATATGTTCAAATGCAGAACATGTCTCCTCTCAGCTGTGCTGGGGAGCAGTAAGAGAGATCCCCCTTCCACAGGAGTGATACACAGGGGCTCTAGGTGAGGACTTTCTTCCCTCATTGTGTTTGTCCATTTTTTTTCTTTTTTTAATGTACAGCTTTGTCATATTTTTTTTTCAGTCAAAGATTTCGAAAATGGGCTTGTGAGGATAACTTGTCCCTTTGATCGTTAAAAAAGGCTAATACAATGCAGGACAAAGATGTTCACAAGTCAGCTCACCTTCTTTGAAGGGAAACTGGAAGTCTACAAAAGAAACATATGACCTTGTGACATTGTGACCTTGAGACAAAACCACTTTGAATATTGTGTGCAATTCTTTGGTCATTGCAATATAAGATAGATATCAACTTACTAGAGAATGTTAAAGGAGGGTGACAAAGATAGAGAAGGGTCTCGAGGGGAAGATGTATGAGGAGCAGCTGAGGGCACTTGATCTGTTCAACCTGGAGAAGAAGAGACTGAAGAGAGACCTTATCACAGTCTACAACTTCCTTGTGAGGGGAAGGAGTGGCAGACACTGATCTCTTCTCTGTGGTGACCACTGACAGGACCTGAGGGAATGGCCTGAAGTTGTGTCAGGGGAGGTTTAGGTTGGATATTAGAAAAAGGTTCTTCACTCAGAGGGTGATTGGGCTCTGGAACAGGTTCCCCGGGGAAGTGGTCACAGCACCAAGCCTGACAGAGTTCAAGGAGCATTTGGACAATGCTCTCAGGCACCTGGTGTGACTCTTGGGGATGGTCCTGTGAGGGGCTAAGAGTTGGACTAGATGATTCTGATGGGTTCCTTCCAACTCAGCATATTCTATAATTCTGTGATTCTGTGATATATTTCATGTCAAAGCCCGGGAGATAATTAATTCATAAAATTAGTGATCCAGATAACCAGCTGAGCTGTAAACAATTTTGTACTAGATAAAAAGAAATGTTGCACAAAGTATGTTATAAATCCTACCTTTTTCTGGAACTGAAACCGGTACCCCTTCCAGGTGTCTCCACTCCCATGGGACCTGAGGACAGGGTTTTGCTGCACCATCTGCACCACTGCCCCTGCCTCAGGACAGCTTTTTCACACTCCTTGGCAGAATGCTGCTCTCTCATTCTGATTACCTGGCACTAGAGTAGTCGTGGCATTACATTTTCCTTTAGATTACCTTTTTGGGCATAACACCTAAAGCCCATCTAGCAGCAGTTAGAAGCATAGCTACACCAACATGAACACGTCTGTGCCATCTAATTGAGTTAATTAACTGAAGCACTGTGTCACTTTGATGTGGCTATGTTGCATCTGGGTCCAGAGTTCACAGTCGTGCAGTTATTTACGATCCTTGCATTCCACTCCGTTGCAAAGGTAGATTAGTCTGAACCAAAGATTTTGCTTCTGCAGCTTACTTTAGTTTTCCTATTATTTATTAGAAATAGCAGTATTTGTACACTGAGGTGCATGTCCTCATGACTCAACATCCTCATTATTGTTCTGTCCTTGTAAAAAACCTCCACGAAGATTTCGCTGGTGCTTATAGATTGTATAAAGGATTCCTGAGTCTGCAGTTGATTTCTGAGCTTACTCTAAAGTGAGTAACTAACAGCAGAGACACTGTTACACATAACTAATGAGAGTGAGAGCTATCCTCTGGGTCTCATCTGTACTCCCATATAGTTTACCCTTATTGCCATCAGTGTGTTTGAAATGGGATTTTATTGCAGTGACTCCAATATTGTCAAACTCACCACTAGTACCACCACTGGCACCACCTTTGAATAACTAGCTCTGAGAAGTGCAGATGGCATCATTGACTAAATTGTCCCTTATTTTCTCTGAGTATTTGTTATTCATGGGTATTTTCTAAATAATCTAGATGAGTAACATTGGAGCTCACAAACCATCTACTCATGCTATCAATGTACATTACTCCAGTTATGTGACTTGGCTGCCTAAGTTTCCGCTCTTTGATTTTTAAACAGAAGAATAACAACAAGGAAATATGACTAGTAACTTTCACACAGAGCATCATTTTTGCTAGAATTCATTATTTCAAAACATGTTGTTCGAATACCTGAAAACATCTATGTTTTTCTCTGAAAGAACTTACACCCTCCCAGAGAGCTTACACTGACAATCCCCCCAAGTTTACCATTCAGTGGTGGTTTTTCACTTCCTTCAGGTTTGAAGACATTTCTTGATGAGAGGCAGCTAAGAAATTGTTGCAGTTATATGTTAGCAGCATATGTGCAGCTGTCTCTGCAAAGTGAAGTAAAACTGTGGTCTCAAGCTCCTCTGTTGTTTTCTTCTCACTCCATTAATCTGATAAAATATGTTGCCTCTCCTCATAAACTCCATTCACTTTCTGAGGGAACAGAAGGAAGCTGGGACATTTGCATATTGAACAGAATAGAAATTGTTGCATGAAGTTCCCCAAAGAGCAGATGAAAATAGGAGCATTTATTTGCAGCTGCCAATGGAACACACTGATATGAAACTTTGTTAATACTTTGCCAGAAACTGGAGATCAGTGGGGAGCAAGACCCCTGAGAACTCTTCCTGACACATGGAGCAGATGAATGGAGGAGGCAATACATTTAGGGAAGCCATGAAATGTTTGGAAATGCCAAGAAAATAGCAGGCGTTACAGGTCAATGCTCTGGACTACCAAATACCCTGGAGAAAGGGAAATGACAAACAGTCATTAGTGAATGGAGCTAAGCTGTAAAAAGTCATGGAGTTATGGGTTTTTTCCAATTCATAGTGTTTCCAGTGTAGTAAAATCAGACTAACAATGAGGATGTAGCCAAAATTATGAGCAGAAAATAAAATTGTCCCAATTAAAAATCTACATCACATTCTGAATTTGAAGGGGTTTAAGAGGAAAGGTGTCTCTTTCCAGCCCCTCAGAGCAAGAAGAATACTAAGAATGTGTAAAAAAGTGGCTCAGCAATGCATCCTTTGCAGCTGGAATTGATTTGGTACTGAAAATGTATCTGTGGCTCAGCACCACTGGCAGAGAGCTGCTTCTGTTGCTCACATGCTCCTTCCTCTTCTTCAGCCAACAGTACAGTCAGTGACTGCTCCTCAATTTACATGCAGGTCAGCCATGAAATCCTCCTATCATTACCCTTCCCTGCTGTGGGAACAGTGTCCCTGTGTCAACTGAAAAATGAATCACCATCAAATTTCAGAAATTTTGCAGTAAGTGACCAACTGTCCACACTTTTGTTGTGATCACATACAACACAGGAGGTTTTAAAGAAACTTCCCCATCTTGTTTTCAAGATATGACAACCTATCCTTTGTAGAAAGGTTTGTCTTTCTTCCTGGGAACTTGACATAAGACTTTATAGGCTGATTTCTACTCCAGACCAAACAAAGGACCTTGTTTCTCTCAGGCATGTCTCAACTGAAAAATATGGCATATTTCAGTTTGTATTTACCTAAAGTTGATGGCAACTTTAGAGATACCAGTGTGAAGACTGTCTTAATATAGCCTCATATCATCATCTAAATAATCTTGAAAGAAAACTGTACATAAACAAACAAAACCTGCATGGAAAAGATGTGCAGAAAAATGTTCAATGGTGTTGTCATGACAACAATAAAAGTCAGTAGATTACCAGTTAAAATCATCAGTAATTTGAAGCTTCTCCTGGAAAAAAAATGGAAGCTGACTGCTTTGACATGTGATGAGTTTATAAGAGTGAAATGTGTTGCCTTGCTGGAAGAGATTGTACCATATTTAAAAAATTTTATGTTGATACATTTGAAGACTAAAAGTAGCAGGTGATGCATTGCATCACAACTAAAGGACTCACATCTCCAGCAATTAGACTGAAATAAATTTTCTGGAAACATAATATCCCATATAAAACTGAAAGTTTTCAGGAGAACTGCCACTGAATGTATTATAAAAAGGTAAAAGAATTATCTTAGAACTTTGTGCAGGAGGCAGACTCAAAATCAGTTTATACAAAAGTGCAGAGGTTTCAAACAGCCAAAAATATTCAAGTTATTTAGTGATCTGATATCAGATAAACATGAAAAGCAGAAAGTGATTTTAGACAGATTGTGCAGGAGGCAGACCTTCCATTTCACAAAGGATTTTGTACTTTTCAATCTTGACTTGGTTCTGAATCTAAATGTAATACAATAAAATACAGAAAGGAAAACACTGAAAAATTTTCATTTCAGATTTATAAAAACTTTTCCAATTGCTTTTACCCATTTTTATTTTCCCTTTGCATCATGCGTTATCTCTCTTCCTTATTCTTGGCTTTGTCCATATCAGTGATCTGTCTTAACTCCTGGCTATTCATTTTCTCTCCATAATCTCTTTATTTAACTACTCACTCACCAATTCAGTTATTGCTCTTCTTACTCCATGGAGACTATTTTTGTCAAAGCTCTTAGAGACTTTTATATATCCTGTTCCATTACCAGGTCTCCACTCTCATTTTCTGAAGTCTGGCAGCTACTTTGACCCTGTCAGCTGCACTCTTCTTCTCTGGAGCTTGAGCTTTCTTCACTTTGCCTGCTCCTAACTCCTGCCTTATAGCAAAAAAGTCCTCTGTGGTTACAGCAAGTTGTGTTTTCCTTTTTTGCATCTATAACTGGTCTCAGTCTAAATCACAAATATAATTGCCATGTTACATTAACTCATTACACCTAATGCTCTAATAAAGCCCGTTCTGTCCAGCTACACCAACAGGACTGACCTATCTTTGTGTCCGTCTATATCTCCGTGACTCACCCCGTGGCAAAGTTTTCATCACAACAAAATGGAGGAGGTCAACCACAATACAGCACAAATTTCACTTCCTGATTCTGTAGTTTTCCAAAGATACATTTTGTTCTAAAGTTGTCACTTGACCATTTTCAGGTTATGGATGAACGGAAGATTATACAGGGATAAGCATCTCATCAGTTTTGCTTGGAACACTCCTGAGTACTGTGCTACGGCCAAGAGTTCCAGCACAATACTCTTAGAACATAAATTCGCAAAATAGAGAGAAAAAAGAGTATAGAAAGAAGACACTTATCTACAGTCACACAGCAGCTCAGTAGCAGATTGTTTTAAACTCTGCCAGAGTCCTGAACTACTGACTCAAACATACACAAGGAACATAGCTCTCTGTATGCATTGATTAATGCATTGTCCTACCAACTCTCTACAAAGCAAAGCAGAAAAAAAAAATATTTTTAACCTTCCATAATCCATTGCTGAAAGCATTCTTGGAAATAAACTCCTTGTTTAAACATTTATTTTATGCCACAGCTCCTTCAGAGGCAGATTTGTAAAAATGCCCAGGCACCTAATGATGTTGACAGGTTTCCAGTTACATTTCTAAAAGACAGAATGTCTATAAAATCTATCAAGCAGTTCTCTGTAGCATTTAAGCCCTACATTAATTTTCTTTGCTCTGGTCTCCATTTCTTCAGTATTAATTTTTTTAAATTTTGTCTATTCAGGCTTTTTTTTCAAATATTATGTGATTCTTGAGAGCAGAGTAGTCTTATAAAACTGAACTGGACTTCCAGAATCTCAGAAAACCTGAGAAGAAATATGTACATTGGTCCCTTCCCTATTAGAAGAAAGAGATCTAATCCCACCAAAATAACACTGATAGTCTAAGAATTGAAGTATAAACTTCACTGCTGTGGCAGGGCTCTAGAGTGATCAGTTCCCTAAATTAGAGATGTGGACGACTGCAATTATGAACAAGTCCCCAGTACACCTGCAGTAGGTTTGTATGTAATTTCCTACCATGGTGCATTATGTGTGGTTGTACTGCCTTCTTAGGCAAAGGCATTTTGGCTCCACAGTGTCAAAACTGAGCACTGTGATGTGAGAACTAGTGGTCCAGGCCCTCAGTCCTAATTGCTGATAACTCCATGGCTCAAAGGAAGTATTTTGGCTTGCCATAGTACTGAGCACCCCGTGGCTTCAAATGAAGGTGCCTCTGGTTTACTTGGTGCTGATGTTAGCTCTCCTGGAGCCTCAGAAAGCCATAACAGAGTGCAGCTGCCTAGCCTGTATGTCAGTGGTATTGTAAGGTTTATATGTTATATGAGATGCTGGAAAAAGGTATATTCTTTGAAACCTTCAGATGAAAGCTTCTCCAGGAATGTAGGGAATGATGATGAGTATTCCTGTCCCCATCAGAGCCACTCCTTTGCTCTGAAGCACTGCAATGATGGTTTGATGATGTGTGGATTAAGGAGGAAGGGCTGTGCTGTCTCCCTGTGCACAGCAATTGTTACTTCTGGCTGCAGATAGCAGGAAAAAACAGCTTGTAATGGGGCTGTTTTGACATTTGGTGAGAAATTTAAATGAACAGATAGTGTCTTGCCTGTGCAGGGAGGAAAAAGGAGGAAAAAGGAAAATTTTGACCTCCAAGCCCAAATCCACACCATTGTCTTGGTGGTGGCAGCACTGGCATTGTATTTGTGCTGCTCATTTAACATAAGCAGCAGCAGTCTCCTTCCATGTCCTAGCTGGGCACTTTAGCAGTGAGGATTGGATTAAACAGTGTCACACAAGCACGGCTGCCCACAGCTGATGACTTTGAAGTAAATGATACAGGAAGCCGTTGCTCTCCACAGTGAGCTGATGTGCAGGGAAAAGTGAGATCTGTAGAGATGGGATTCAATTGTGGGAACTTTGTGGGTGTTAAATGAACCTGCTTTGGAGGGCTGCCAAGGGAGGAGATGCAAGAAAATCTGATGAGAGATACCAGGCATGAGAGTTAATTGTGTTTCGAAGGTTGGTGAAAAAGCTAAAATTAAACCATTATCAAAGAAAAGCTCTGGACAGTTTGTTTTAAAACAGAGTTAATGGCTGGATCCTGCAGAAAAACTAATTAAAAGAGAAAAGAAAACAAACGGGGTTTAGGACTGTGGCAATGTATTCAGAAACAGGTTTATATATGGATTTTCTCCTGTTCTTTGCTCTATTTCTGTGACTAAAAGAGCCATTATGGTGAGGCACATTAAAAAGGGTTTGTAGTTATGTAAGAGTAAAGTATTTTGGATAAGGCTGCAGCATGAAGCCCCATTGTTTATTTCTGTCATGATAAAGGACAGGTAGAAAACAGACTTTTATCGCAGAGGAGATTCTGAAGCAAAGGTCCCAGCTTCTTTGAGGTTCAGATCCCAGAGCTGCAGGAAGAACAGGGCTGCCAAAAAAAATTTGGAGTAAAATGTAAACATTTCAACTGCCTTGACGTGGAATGTATAGACCATCCTCTTCCTAAGCTCTGTGATGATGGGTTTGCTTGTTTGTTCTCCTGATGTTTATATCTTAACACATGCCCATGACTTAGTTTTACCATCTAATTTTTTAATTTTTTGACTTAATTTTGACTTAGTTTTTCCAGTTTAATAGAAGAGATTAGTGTTTTCAAGGTGTGATTTAACTGGCCTAGTTAGATATTTACCTTAGGATGGCATGAATCCCACCTTGAATGGGTTTGTCTCCACTGACTTATTGAAGGAATCTAGAGAAATGGTGTAGTACGACTATGTTTACCGTCAAACAAATTTAACACAATGCTGTGAATCACCTGGAAGGGAGATTTAGCATGAATTGGAGATGCTTTCTCTTCCAACTTCCTAAGGTATACAACTCCTAGAGAAAAACAAGGATTGCTTTTCCTTGCTCCTCTGCTTTTCACTTTCTGTGCTCAGTGGGAGATCAAAGAGTTTTCAGCAAAAGTTTAGTCAAAATTTGAGACTTCTGAGTTCCTCAGTTGCCTAGAAATATCTCTTGTCTGCAAAAACATGCCTGCCTTCCTGTCCTGACTCTACGTAAGGCTCACCCTGCAACTTACTTCTTCACAAATTCATCCTTATACAATTGATATCCACACTTTACCCATCTGGACCCCCAAGGTTGGATATCTCAGATTCAGCTCCCAGCTGTCATTATGCTTAGGGTTCAGAGAGCCATCAAGCCTACAGCCCCAGGAAGACTGGCCTGGAAAAGGCATGCCAATGGGAGCATGGCACTGCACCAACACTGGTCTCTCAATACCATCCCAAGGTAGGTCCACAATGGTGCTGAGAACCTCAGCCCCCAGCTGTCGTTAGGGTTAGGGTTTGGGTTCAGAGAGCTACAGAGGCTGCAGCTCCAAGTGCACTGGGGATTCAAAAGGCATGCCATGGGGAGCTTTCTACAGGTTGGTGGCAATCCCAGTTTTCTGTTGCTGTCCCAAGGAGACAGCTTTTAACAGCAGTGACTGGTACCTGGGCACAAACTCCTTCAAGGGACCTTGTCCAGAATGGCTGTGGTAACTGGCTGCTGTGGTAAAGGGGGTTTTTGGGTATGCATGGTGACAGGCACCTTATGGCTGCCTTGCTGCTCTCCCTGGCACTGTCATGACTTAGAGAAACCTGGAGTCTACTGGAGTGCTTGGCAGCTTTTTCTCAAGAAGGCTGGGACCCACTAACCCCTCTTTCTAGTGTCTGGTCTCCAACTGCGTGGTGCAGTGGGTGCCTAGGGGGAAATAAAAGCACAGGTTGGTTGTGTCAGAGATGTTTCCCCATGGTGTTGTCCTGGCCTCAGGACACGTTTGGCTCAGGAACCTGAGGGGTGAGAGGAGCTGTGTGCATAGTTGGAACCCCCAACAGATTTTTCTCGTGTTAATTTTTTAGCAGTATCCTTGTAAACTAAAAACATCTATCAGATGCCAGTGATGCCCAAAGACTGCTCAAGCTATTCCTTTTCAAACTCTTGCCTCTCTCTTTCTGTGTCTTTTGTACCTTTAACTGCTGTAAAAGGGGACAATGAAGAGCTGCTTTACACCATAGTTAAGACCATACCGACCAGGGGTGCTGTGGGAAGTTTCCATGGATTTTCTGTAGCCCAGGACATTGATGCCAGTGCTCACAGTCCCAAAGTGTTCATCTTGGTTGCCATTCTTTTAAAACCTATTGTGCATTTTCTTTAACAATGAGCTGCCTGTTCTTTGTGAAAACTCTATCAAATATATTGTGCATATATCTGGCTGGCTGTCACAGGTAATCTGCTCTTTTTGCTGATGGCTATAGTTCTCTGAAATGGTTTTGCATCTCTAGACTCTCTGAATAGAAGTGTTGTTTGCAGTGTGCTCATTTCCCATTTTATTACCGGTGTAATGGTTCCTTTGCAAAGATTAACTGAGTCACAGGGCCTCTTAATATAAGCAGCCTCATAGCAGAAGAAAGAGAAATTGATATAGTTTATCCTAGATCTAAAAAATACTTCAGATGTTTATTTAGTAAGCAGTGGCATGAATAACTTAAGGATACCCAAAAGAACATCAGAAAGGCCATTAAAAAAACCAAAAAACCCACAAACCTCAGATCCTACTAGAAATCATTCTTATAATATAAAAACTACATATTTTTCTTTCGTTTATACATAATTTAATTTGCTTTTTGCAGGCAAAATCTTTCCCAGTTCATACAGTATTAGAATCAAGTATGCCTGGCCATGTAAATTGTAATGAAAAGTACCATTCCTGTTCCTAAGGAACCACAGGGTTGTCTGATGTTTATAAGCTGTCCTGATGGCTGACACAACAGCAGAAAAGAGAGTGGTAAAGTATAAAATCAATTAGAGTAGATATGTCTGAGATGTCTCTCTTTGCAGTTGAACATGGCATTTACAGACTGTATTTCACGTGAGCCGGGCTGAGTCCAAAATAATTATTATAATCCTTGATATATGCAAAAGCCATGAACAGAAGTCCCCATGAACTTTGTATCACACTGCTGTGTGGTGTTGACATGCTTGCAGTTGCCTGGAAGGAGGATTTCCAGAAATCCTCAGGTCTTCATTAGAAAATGCTTGCAAGAGAAATGAATGTGCATTACACAGTGCTCTGTTACTCTGCCAAACCTGACTTTCCCATGTCCTCCAGGAGTGCTCATCCCTAAGTACAGAAGGCTACCTGATCACTGCAAAAAATCCCCATCAGTAGTTTATGTTGGTCCCAATCCTCCATGGCTGGTATAGAAATGAGGTAACAGAGGAGTTCCTGGCTGAGAATATTGTGCAGCTCTGCAGTAGCATAGGTGCACAGCTATGCACAAGTCAGGCACCAGAAGATTTTACTGGCATAAACTTGGGTCCTCAGAGGAGGTTCCAAGGCAGCTGATGAGAAACCGGTGTGATGCTTAATCTTCAGACTTGGGGTACTAAAGCAATAATAGACTGAAGCTTTAATTCCAAATACTGATTGTTGTTCCATATGACAAACTACACACATATACACACGTCTGAGGTAACATGACTACACTGCTATATTTAGTTTACCAATTTTTAAGGCATTTCATAGTGTTGCACGATCGTTTTGTAAAGGCTAATAAGCAAAACCTTTGGAATTGCTCAAGAAAGTATTGAGAGCCTAATTATCTCACTATTTTTGGAAAAGACTGTAAGATCTGATATGCCATGATTAGAGCAATTTACAAATTTTTCCAAATTTCAGTGATCCTTGTATTACTGGAGCTGAATTGAACTGATCTATTAAAGAGATCAGAAAGAACGTTCATATTCACTTCTAGATCCCTACTTTCATCAAAGGCTGTTGAAGGCTGTTGAGAAGCTGAAAGTAGTATTCATGTGTAACATCAGCTGACATTTTTATGCCTAAGAACTCCATCTGCCATCAGAGGAGCCAGCTATTTTGTTCTCAGTGTTTCTGCAAGCTGTATTACCTTTGTTTGCCTGCTCCATATTTTAAGTAGTATGATGATACATCTTAATTATGTGTTCATCACATTCCAGTTTCCATTTACTGTGCCTTCTCTCCTAAACCTGTATCTCAGTAGACAGAGAGGATGAGGCTTATTTAGAAAGTAGTTATACAATACTTTTTAATCTTTCTTCTTTGTAGTGACACCTACCTTGTTTAACATACATTTTTCAAACCCTCTTCTACTAACAGAATCATTAATTTTTCATTTTTTTTTAGTGGATCTTATTTGTATAGACTTTTAACATTTCACGATCTTTCATTTATTTTCACAATGCTTTTGAGAGAGAAGTAGTGTCAGCTGCATTTTGCAGTTGTCAAGCAATGGTGTGGAGAGAATAAAGCAAAAGAGAGAATAATTTGGGCGAGTTTTTTCAAGTATGTAACATGATATGGTATTTTACATGTTTGGAGTTCTTTTAACATCACTGCAGCTGTGAATCTTCAGTTTCTCACCTTCCTGCCAAATTTCAAGTACCTCCTCTAAGGACAAGAGCTTATGAAAGAAGAGGTCACCAGCATTCCTAAAACAGAAAAAACCTAGCCTCATTCAGAGAGAGAGACTGTGCACGGTTAGATGTAAAATGCTCCAGAAAACTTCCATCTGAGGCAGTCACGGGGCATATAATATTTCAGTCTGTATTACTAGCATTTGACAATTCACAGGCAAACAATAACGTTTTACTGCAGTGTTTAGCAACCATAGTAACAGCTGATGCTTTCAGACAAAAAGCACTTCTCTAAAAAAGAGTGCTGTGCTTGATAACCTACGGGTCAGGCAGGCTTCCATTTCATTCCCGAAAAAAAAAGACTTGTGCTGTGAATGCTTCTTTGTTCCTTACAACTATGAAAAATACTGCTTCTCAAATCTATAACAAGATGGTTTTTGATACAAACTTTCAGTTTTAGACAAGATTTGGAAATCTCATTGCTTGAAATATTTCTGAATTTGTTTCCTGAAACTCAAATATTTCAGTGGACTTAAATTCCTCCAAAATTTTGATGCAAGTCTGGAAAAGATGAAATCTTAGGTCTTATACATGGAGTCTTACATCTTTGCATTCTCTATACAATATTCTCCTCACATGATCTCCTTTTTTGAGCTGAAGAGTGAACTTGTAGTTAAGGCAGTCAAGGAGGTTTCAGAACACTGAATTCATTTCCCATGCCTGTTTGAAAAATGCTTCATGTGGTGGATTTGTTCTGTCTCTCGTGCATCTTCCTATCAGTCAGATGGTTACCACAGTGTAAAGCCTGCCACCTGGCAGACTCCTAACTAGCTGACATGGCTTTATTCTTGTCCTGTCAGCTGCTTGAGAGGTAACTCAACCTTCCAGTTCCATACCATCCCAATGGACATGTGTCTGGTAGGTGACCTGTTAGTACATCACAACTGCAATAGATCCTAAATACATCAGGTTTATCTCTCATGCACAGAGCAAAACGTACATACACAGTCTCTCCAACACATCCCAGGCCCACTGGAGACAAACACAAGGGCCATACATGTAGTCTCTAATAATTTCTTAAAGGATCTGGGTATGGTTTGGTACTGGGTCCAAAGATATCGCAACTCCTGATGCCAGTATGGGCCTCCTTGCTTCTAACAGAAATAAAATTAAATAGAAATATCAGTTATTATTTTCAGTCTTAAATGCCTTTATTTTCTTAGAGGTGGACTATTTGAAGAGGCAACAAGACTCGCTGTCTATCTATAAATACTCGCACACTCAAGATGCTCTTAGTTACTGGGCTAAAGGAAATAATGAGGAGTTTAAGCAATATTAATCACAGAATAACTGAATGACTGGGGTTGCAAGGGGCCTCTGGAAATCATCTGGTCCAACCCTCCCTGCTAAAGCAGGTTCACCTACAGGAGGTAGCACAGGATTGTGTCCAAATGGTTTTTGAATATCTCCAGAGACAGAGACTTCACAACCTCTCTGGGTAACTTGCTTCAGTGCTCTGTTACCCTCACAGTAAAGAAGTTTTCCCTCATATTCAGATTTGTACCGCTTGCCCCTTATCCTATCATTGAGCATCACTAAAAAAGAGTCTGATGCACTTATCAAGGCAAAAACAAGAAAGATGTTATTAAAGAAAAAAAGTGGTTTATTGTAGCGATGCTTGAATTCCAGAATCTTAATATCAATGAGAATATTCATACTAGTTACAAAAAAAGTGGATCAATTTGACAGGTAAAACTTATACCCCTTAACATTAACTTGCATTCTTTTCTTTTTGCTAAAAATATCTCTTCAGCACCATTTTTAGAGTGATTATAAATACAACTATACCACTTTCCTATGTACTGTACTGTTATATTACTCTAACTAATCTCGATAGAACTATCAGGAAGTGAGTTAGCTGTTCACTCTTTTGTATTTAATGGATCCCAAGCCACATTTTTCCTAGATAATGGAAATGTGATGAGTACTCTGACAAATTCTCTTTATATGGATCTTTCTTCATTTTTACACTAGAAATAATGGCAAACATTTATACAATCCTACATCTGAACTAAGTAAATTAATTCAAGATTTCCACACTGAATTTCGGCTTATGAAACCATGAATATATTTTCTGTTCTCTTTATTTCTCCAAAGGGGTGTCATCCATTCTATCACCATAAAAGCTGTAATCCAAAGACTGTTGGTAGCAGTGTGATTGGCAGTATAATGCTATTTTATTGGTATAGTGGGTTAGAAAAGTAACATGACAATGAATAGGTTTTGAATATATTGGGTTGTTTGATGTCCATCACTTAGAAGGACCAATCCTAATGTTAGCAATTATGGGCTTTTTTCTTCACTGTCCCGCAAAGCATATTTGATTTTTCTTTCATTTATCCGAGCTGTATTCTATCACTTCACTAAAGTTACACTGATTTTAATATAAGTTAAGAATTGGATTTAATTTGGTTTTACCACAATAAGTTACTCTCAAGGAACATGACTGAAATTTAGAGAAAAAGAATATTGAAAGTCTGTCCCTCTGTATGTGCTTGATCAGGCTCATCACAAAATTTACAATGCTTCTCCACAGCAGTCTCCAGAAAGCCTTTGAAATAGATTTTGGTGGAGTCTGAGGAGGTCTACTGAAAAGATCTGGGACCTTTCACAGTCAGAAATCAAAAGATCTGAAGGGCCACCCAAGAAAAGATCAATATTGTGTACTGGGGAAGAAGAACAACCAGATCATAGTTTTTTAGTATTATGACTATGAATGACTGCTGGTAACACCCTGGGCTGCCACTGAGCTACACAGGGTGCAGAAGAGTACATGGCTTAGGAAACTGATGGATTGATAGACAACAAAGTAAGAAGCTGTCAAAGGTTAGAGTGAGCTACATGAGAGTGGGCTGAACTTCATGGGAATTTAGAGGGGAAAGCTGGCAGCCTTTTGAGGGCGGTATCTTGCAAGTGCACATCAGGAATACTATAAGAGGCTGAAATAACTGAGAAACCCATAAAAAAGTCCTCAAATTCGTGTATTGATATAACAAAGGGAGGAGGACCGGTGCAGAAAAAGTAACATGGGGTGAGTTGCTAATTTGTGAGGAGACTGGGTTAGGAAAAAGGAGCGCTAAGTAACTGGAAAAGGGATAATATAACGAAAATTATATAATCCTGCCAGGCAGCCCCATGCTTGATCTCTGCAGCCTAGCTGGGACAAGAAATGAAATCTGTTTTTCTAACTGTGTGATACACATCAAAGACACAGCCATAGTCAGGACTAGGGTGGGGACAAGCTTTCTCTTGTGTTTAGGGGGTCAGATCACCTAGGTGAGCAGACTGAGATGTATCAGTGCCCAACCCATACCTGATGACATCAACATCTACTCAGCACTTCCCATCATTAATTTTTTAATATATTATGTCCAGACAGTGAAATATTTATTGAAGACTTTGACTGGCATTAGGATGGCAAAGCTCAATGTCCTGCATGCATCCAGACATTCCCATGGTCAGTGATTGCCACCAATCATCACTTACTCCAACACTGCTTGGGTGTCTCATACCTTGGTCTACCCTGGCCAAGTCATAGTTCATCACAGAGTGTCAGATAGCACTTATGGATGAAATTTATCATTTTTTTTGAATTCAGCCTACATTGCCAAACAATTATGTCTAAAACTTGACCTTTTAAAAGATGGCTGCCCAATAAGATATGCCCTTCTGAGTTTATGTATCAATATTGAAAGATCCACTGTCCTGTAGCCAAGAAATTTTAGATACTTTGAAAAATAATTCTGAAATCACTAGTCTACAGTTTTTTAGATCCTTTGGAAGCACCTAATCATCCAGTAGAGGGAGCACAAGCTACCTTAAAATGATTAAAGACTAGTTGAATCATATTGGTTGAATAATTTATTGTACAATTCTTATGTCTTTCAAATAAATTATTCAGAAAATATATTTTTCCATTATTCAGAAGTGTCTACTGCTCCTGGAATAATTCACACCTATATTAATCACAAATTTTACTCAGTAAATTCAATTATTATTTAAAATAAAACATCCATACCTTGAACCGTGCAAACCACAGAAAGGGATGTTTAAGGCAAATAAAGACATCATCATTTAACTATTCACATGATTTGTTTGATACCTTGGAATATCAGCTACTGCATATTCTTTTTGATGATGGGACACTGGATCAAGACAAACACAAAATGAAAATATTTGCCAAAAATGCAAAAAAAGGAGAATTAACACTATGATAGCTGCTTCTAACATCGACTGTGACCAACCATCTTTAGGTAGTACTAGAAGAGTTACTCTACATCCTAAGATCAGGAGAATGGCATGGTATGTCAGTGAATACAAAATAGTACTTGAAAAAAAAGACTATTAAATTATGTTGATGTTAGGAAAGAAAAAGATTCATTCACTGTAGTTAGAAATTATTCAAAATAGTAGAGGTTTTGTCTCAGGTTTTCACAAACCTTTCGTCTTGGACTGCTACTGCAATGAGAGCTGGATATTATATCCCATTAGGAGAGAGAAGGAGAACTGCAAAGGAGGGAAAAATAATATCCCTTCCTCAGACTGTAATATGGCAGAAAGAGCTGTCATTTCACAGTGAATCATAGAATCGTTTAGGTGGGAAAAGCTGCCTAAGTCCTACTGTTAACTCAGCACTGCAAAGCCCACCACTGAATTTTGCCCCTAAGTGCCACAATGAGGAATAGGGCAAGCCTCAGCCAAACCAACGGCCTATTCCTGTAGAATCTCTGGAAGCATTCATATTCTTTGAGAGTATTTAATTTCCACTGCTAATGCTGTCAACAGTGTTAGGAAATTAATCCAAGGGATCAAAATCTACTTCCATAACACTATCTCATCAGGACTCTGCACATCAACAAGGTTGTTGATAAGTTGTAAATAAGTTACACATATTTAAATTTTGTTGTACATTGTGGCAGAGGTAATTAAAACTATAGCTGATCAATCTTTTACGGTGTTATAGATTGCTTTCAATCACTAAGCTTCGTGTCACTGGGAGAACAACATCAACAGCAATTGCTGTTGAAGTAGAAGCTTCAGGAGAGACCACAAAGGCAAAAAAAAAGAAAATAGGCAGATGGTTTCTTTTCTGATTTTGTGTATAGTAAGGTTGTGGACTTGTGTTATATCATAGTCTGGCTGAGTTAAAGGGGAGTATTAACTCCTGTTGAATGCAAGTTCTCAAACATGTTTGGATTGTCCTCACTTAAATCTCCAAGTTGCATGAGGAACAGATTTTAGGCTGCATAGAGATCTTTTTTTTAGTATCACAAGCCTAGTCTTACTTTTCATCTGTGTCTAATAAAATCCTGCCCGCCTCTGTATTTGATTTACTACCTATGTTACATCTACCATTAAACTCAAAATTTTTAATAGTGTGGTGACTTTTTATGTCGCATTAGGAAAAAGCAAAAAAGCAGAGTATTTACTATCATAAGCTATGCAAGCAATTTTTGTTGTGTAACACCCTTGCCCACCCCTACACTATATATGCTGGGGTTCCACTTTTCCTGGATAACACCCTGGTGCTGATCATACTCACCTTGGTCTTGCAGCCCTTCCTCCAGCTGGTATCTGTGAAACTTGTGAAACCAGGCTCAGAAATTACAAACACAAGATGCTGTCTTTAAAAAGGCTTTAGAGAAGGGGCTGACACACTTGGTGTATTCCAGCTACAGTGCCCTTGTGGTAGGGTGGACATGGAACCCATGAACAAAAGCTTTGTATTTCAGGCTATTGCACGTTGCCCCCTCCTTAATAGTTTCAAAGGGAGAGATTTGTATTCTAAATGAAGGAATGACCTTTGATCTTGCTTTTTAATTAAGCACCTAGCTAGATGGTTTCACAAGCCATGTTATTACCTGTGGGTTTATTATTAGATATTAAGATAAAAGATTCAGAGTACGTGGTCCTGGTCATTTATTGTTTCTCATAATGCCTTAAATCTTGCTTTTTGTCTGCAATTTTAAAGATTTTATGCCAGCAATAAAATTCAAATTAGGAAAATAATGGCTCAACCTTACAAAGAGGTTGGGCCAAGTGGTATCAGTGTGACTTCTCTGAAGATGGTACATTGAATTTGTCCTGTGATATCTCAAAGAAATAGGTGTATTAGAAAAGGGCTGGTCATTGAAAAAAAGTCAAGTTAAACAAGAACGAAAGCTGACTCTAACCTGCCAAACCCCTTCCCACACATGGAAGCTTTGAAGTGAAATGAAAAGGCTAAGTGAAGCCATAATTACATCTTGTTTAACTTGGCCTTTTAAAGAGCTAACCTTTTAACTTACTGTTCTTTTTCACATGTCTGTATACAACATAGAGTCTAACCAACATATGATTAGAAAAACAAATCTATACCTTATGCTTCTGCTTTGCTGAACATTACACATGTACTTAAAGTTAAGCATATGTTTAATGGCTTTAAGGAATCAGGATTTATCTCATTTTTCTTCACAATGTCTTTATTTTTTCTTTTGAAAAGGTGGTTGGAGTCATGTACCTATATGATCTTGTGGGAAAGAATTAATCTTGGACTGGAATGTATAGGGATCATTGTCCTAATAAGATTTAAGCTATTTTTTCCTCTTGGTTTTCAGTATTCACAGTGGCTGGGAAGAAATGGGTTCGTGTGGCTATTTCCCATATTAGTTTCTGCTAGAAAGGTGCCCTAATGTCCATTTAGTTCGTGGTGATTACCAAAGTGCTGAAAATTGGATTAGTAGCTCTGACTACCTTTTAAAAGATAACTGATTATCTTCATATTTTGGTGATGGGTGATCTATTTTTTTTTTCTTTTTTTATATCCTACACTAACCTCTGAAAATCTCAAAACTAAGTGGACTGGTTAGTGGAAGTCCCTGACTTTTTCTGTTCCAATCACTCAGAAGGGATTTATTTGCGCCGTAATTATCTGCATCTCGATGCTTTGAAATAGTGTTAATGTGGTGCTGGAGGAGGAGAGAATGATGTGAAATCAGCCTCTGAGAAACACAACTTGATATTTTGCTCACAGCTGGATAGAAATCTCTTAAGGAGAGGGTGACATGATGGATATATATTCTGGTTACATAAATCTGGTTCTGCTGATGGTTGCTCTCATCCGCTTTTTACACTTGGCTGTTGCTTTACCATTGCTCTGCTGCTTTCCTAGAATCATAAGAACTGTTTCTCTTGCTCAAATGAAGCATCTGCAGCATGAGATCTGCCTATAGCCTGAATAGCACTGATAGCAGGCTCCCAAAAATTAATGAAATTAATTTTCACAACATTCCCATACTAAAGTCTCTTCTCACTGAAATTAACATAAAAGAATCCACTCATCATGTGGCATTCCAGTCTTCCCTCTTTGAAAATTCAACTAATTTCTTTCCCAAGACAAATTTGGAAAAATTTGAGTGACACAGTATCAAGAGGAACCCTGATACTTCAGATTTCCTCCTGGAGAGAGGCTCTGGGTCAGATACACTGAAATATGATGCTTGCAGTATACCCAGATTACATAAACATGCATGACCTGTATAAAAAGTAATTCAGAACATCAGAAAATATATTCCTTTTATTATCCACCAGTTCTTTGCCATCAATGTGGCTTGCAGAGGTGAGAAGAGTCAGTGAATTAATTTTACTCTGAGAGGATTTTGAGAGCATGAGAGTTTTAAAAGCCCCCTCTCATTCTGGTTACTCCTGCTGACTTCATTAGCTTTTGACCCCATCAAGTCACAGGTCAATCTCATATTGAAAACTTGCTCCCACACTGTTAAGTAATGTCCTTGGTGAGAATCTGCAATTAATAAATAACAAACAGCAATATCTGCAAGACAATGCATATACTGAAAGAAGAGAACCTGAGATTTTGTAAGCAGCTGCACAATGTATTTCCAGATTCTAGAGGAGAAACTAAGATCCCCTCTGTCCTATGTAGCAGTATATTGCTCCACAAGTTTATTTCAAGAAGTTGTTTTTCCCCTCTCTGTAAACAATTCAGATAGATGTGAACAACTTCCAAATAGCAACATAAATTTAATTCATCTGTCTCAAGTGACATAACATATGTCGCTCATGCCTGTTGCAGAAGAAAGGAAGTCTGCTACATCATGTAGTATTATACTTTATACCCTTGCAAGCCATGCTGTTAGTACTACAGCAATTTGAAAGAGTAATATATGTGTCAAGTCTTTCTGCATACACCTCCCTTATTCAGGATGTAAAATTTTGCCTTTTTTTGTGAGAGGTTTGGTAGGAAACTACAAATTCTTAGAAGGGAATTGGTTACTGTACCTTTTCTAGGTGAAAAATTCTTTTTGAATTTGAAAAATTCCTTTTTTCTCTTTTCATTTTTTATCTGCTGTAAATGTAAAATGACATCAGAATGAGAACAGTTAGGTAAAGTCATTGATTCACTAAAATGCTGAGTCTCCTCTCTGGAAAATTAAGCAACTTTTAATATCAATTGTCCCTCTTTACTAATCTGCATAGTATAGTTTGGGATTTGACAATGTAAGCATTTCAATTAAAAAACATAGCATCTGCATTAGACCCAAGACCATGTAGAGACATTTTTCAATAAACTCCATAAGTGACATTGACCAATTGCATTTCTACTACAAGAAATGTTGCAGAAGCTTGGGTTCTGTAGTCAGCAAAGCACAAACTAAACTTCTATCAAACCAATGGTCAACCTAAACCACCTCTTTTCAGAGAAACCTGAAGCAAGACATGCAGGAAGACCTTGGGCATCTCTGATAATATTCCCAGTTCCAAACCTGTTTTTTAAAAGTTATGGGTGTATGCTCAGCCAAGAACCTGAATCTGTTCTCCTGCCCTAGACACTGCACAGCCTTCTTAAATTTGTATAGTTTCAGGGTCTGTATATGTAGATAATAACACTAACTCTTTAGAAACATCATGCCAAAAGACTTAGTAATAAGATAGAGTCATGGCATGTGGCATCTGTTATCTATTAAGCTGACCATAATATTTTAATATGAAAAGCTTTTCAAACAATTTAAAAATATTGAGATCTAGTTGTGGAAAAGAGCCTGAGGACATGATAGTTGCACTTTTAACAGTCAAACAAGACATTGAAAAAGTAAACTCTCCATTTAGCCATTTCTGTATGGCGGGAGCCCCCAAACTATTTATCAGCCAGAAATGACAAAAACAACTACAAAGAATATATACAACCCTCCACACTGAACAGATGTTTTACCACTTACATGTTGCAGTCCTGAAATTTTTAGAATTACTCAGACACTGCAGAAGCTGTGAGGCCTCACTGTTTATTGCTCCTAGTGGATATAAAATCAAACAATGATTTGTTTGTCATTTTATTTTATTGAAAGTTTTGCACTGTCTAGTCCAGAACAACTGTGTTGATCTTTCAAATGAGACATAAAACTTGAAGTTTTAACCACTTCTGTTCATTAATATCCCTTGAGGCTGTGAGGGGATTTTTTTTGGTAAGATTAGAAGTATTAGCATCCTGACTAAATTACTGCTCTGGTAATTACATTTTTCTTATCTACATATCCCCCTGCAGGTTCAATGGAATATAGTTTGTTCCTCTCCTGATGTGTTGTGCAGTGCCGTTATGTGCTATTAAATGGTTTGTTTAAGTGTACCCAAAAGCTGCCACTAGCAACATTTGCCTATTAGGCACTCTCTGTCCCTTCTCTTTCTGTCTCTTTGAGCTGGCATGGGGCCAGGGACATTTGAAGGATGGGCATGGAGGGCAATGGCCTCCTCCTTAGATGTAAGCAGTGCTTTCCTTGGGCAAAGCCTTAGGAATGAGCATTATTTTGCCATTTGTGGAGAAGGAACAAATTTCACTTCTCATACCATATGCTCTCCACAAGTTTCAGAAAGAACCACAAGGACAAGGGAAAACTAAGGGCAAAAGCTGATGGAAGCACATAGGAAAATCCTCAGCTCACTAGTATTTCCTGTGCTGCACAGTGGCTGTTTTTCGGTTTTTCTCTTTCCTAGAAGTGGTATGAGAAGGGTCTTTCAAAACAGCTTAAAGGAGCGAAGTGCAAAATTTACATTCAATTTCTGTGAGAGTAAAGCATCTAAACCCACAAGTCCTTTGGAAATCCTAGCTATTGAATATAATAGCAGGGAGCAGAGCCAGAGGCTCCATGCAGTCTTCTGGGAATTAAACTATTGCCAAACCTTTTTATGTGTAAAACGTTTGGATGTTGCAACGACAGGAGCAATACAAAACCTTAAGTAGACAAATAATAACCCATGATTAAATATGAACTACTGTCCTTTCTCTCCCAAAATAAATGGTGCTGACTTTACTAGATTTGAAGGATGCTCTTTGGCTCTGCTCTTGCGGCAATGGAAACTGATGATAAGACAAGCAATACAACAAGCAGAAATAAGGTGACATTGAACAGATTAGAGAGAGAGATACCTTGGCACACACAGCCCTGCCTAGTCAGTGGATGATGGATCTTATGAAATTAAAGTACAGGCAAGGAGAGACTCTTTTGGGGTTGTGATTAAGCCCATTATGACTAAGAAGGTAGTCAAGCCACTTCTACCCTCCATTTGGGGTGAAATGACCACCAGGGACAACCTATC
This sequence comes from Pachyramphus minor, assembly GCA_013397135.1. Lineage (NCBI taxonomy): Eukaryota > Metazoa > Chordata > Aves > Passeriformes > Tyrannidae > Pachyramphus > Pachyramphus minor. The sequence goes on from VYXB01006763.1 coordinate 402,480, forward strand.
ACTGCTACATCTCAGGCCTGAAGTGTCATGCATTAGAATTAGCAATATGTGCAAACCTTGCTGGAGGACTGTGTAGCTGTAACAATGATGTGTCCTGTGCATGCATACAGCTCTTTTGTGTAAGTTGCTCTGTTTAGATGAATTTTAATGATACAAAATTCATTAATAAACAAGAGTTGATTTCTTTGTTGGCGGTTTCAGTTTCCTCAACTGCAATTGGCAGGGATGAATCACTTTATCCCAGTTCATTGCGAACCTATAAATGTATACTTACAGAGCTGATAAAAGAGAGGGAAAGTAGTGTAGTCGTATCTGGTCAGTTTTATCTTCAGAATAATACATTTTGCAATAGTGTAAATAGTATTATTGGACAATAAAAGTAATTTTATTCTTAAAGCAAATGGCAGAAAAACAGTTGACTACACAGTATTATTTCATTTGACTTGGCTGGCATTTGATGAAATCATTAACCTCCATGTTAGAAGGATAAGAATGTAAGACAATATTCCTGGCAAATTAAACATTATTGACATTGGAGAGCAAATAGAAAAGTTAAAAACACAACCATCATTCATCTTCCCTGTAAGTAAAAGCAAAATAAACCATGTTTTGTGTTAGTAGAGTTTGGCTAAGTTTTGAGAAACTGTCTGCAACTGAGTGATCCAGAGTTCTTTGAACTTTGTCCTAGGAATGAGGGTCATAAGCTCCAAGACAGTGTGTGGAACTCTAAACTGATAACCACTGAATGGAAACAGGATTGAAGGAGAATCTTGGTTGGAGAATGACATGAATAAAAATTGCCATTGCTTTGTCCAACAAGGCCCAGCATGTTTGTTACCAAAAGCAGGAATGTGGAGAAGGAGGAGAGTTGGTTAGGTGAGGACACCACATCGTTGGGTCTCTGCTGGGATTCTTGTTTAGTTCAAGGGAGGTACTGGGAAGTTAGAAGGAACCCTGTGAACTGTGACAGTGATTTAAAAATCTGAGAGCAAAGAATTCCAGAAGCTAATTTAGTTTAGTTTATAAAAAGCAAGATTCCTGGCAAGCTGAACAGAATCTCTAATGGATATGCAGGGAAGATAATTAGTTTTTTAATTTGAGAAGTAATATTAGAACTAAAACAAAGTGCTGGCAGATAAGGCAATGGCTAATATTTGATATTTTCTATAAAATATCCTATATTTAAATTAAATAAATTTGAACTGTTGTACAGCATATGTTAAACAGAGCATCATGGCACAGGTACTCCTGGCTCAATTAAGTAATTAGGAGTCTCAGAAATCAACAGCAATATCCCAGCAGAAAGTGATAGGGCCCAGCATGCATTCCTTTCCACTACTGGGAGTCCCTAACTATTGAAAGAGTTTCAGAGTTGGTGCTAAAATTTGGCTCTCAATACTCTGATGCTGTAGGTGGACAGCAACTCCTTGTTCTTATGCATGATCAGTCCAGAAAGTAAATCCCGCTGTTCCTGGCACTTTGCTTAATAGCCTTAGTCTCTGAAGCAGAAAATATGTGAGCAGAGACAGATTTACCTGTACTCACACAGGAACCACTTTTAAATTTGTTAAGATGCAGATAGGAGATGAGTAGGGTGCTCAAAAACTGGAAGCAGATTTCAACCTAAGTGCTGTTTTGAACTTGGCCCTTGAGATAGAGCAAGTAAGCAGTCAGATAAACCTCTTCTGCTCAACCTGCTGGCTGAATTGATTTTCCCCAGAAAACATTCACAGAACAAACACTATTGGAGATACCGATGTATGTGCTTGGCTGGGCATATTTTTTTGGAAGTATTGGCTGTTTGAGAAAGGTTTGTATTTATTAACCTCCAACAGAACCATTTTTGGTGGTTTGGGAGTATCTGCGCAAAGTTGCTGGCACAGCAACCATCCATCCAACCCAAAAAAGCACGTATAGAGCAGTAATGATTTCTCAGAAGGTCAGTTAAGCAAGGTGGGAGTGGTAGCTGTTCAGAGTTTGGCAGTCATTCTCTACTGAGTAGCTAAAAGCATATAGAAGTCTTCTGCAATGAGATTTTTTTTGTGTGTTAAGACAAGAAATAATTCTACTTGAAAGAGTTGTGGTTGCATCTACTCTCTGCAGTAAATAAAAAGTTTTTTTCAACATTACCCTGAATCTATATAAGCTTCATAAATCATTAAAATTATTCTCAATAATACCCTTATAATGAACAAATCTATGCTGGCTGAGAAATAAAGTCAACTACTTACTGTACACACTAAATACTTGATATTTATCTGGGTGTTTTGTTTAGTGTCTGTAAAACTCAATGGTTGTGAATTTTATAGCATTTCCTGAAGCATATGTTTTCTATTGATACAATGGAATCAGATAATCATTGCAATGAGAGTTAGCTAGTAAAATTCAAACACATCAGCTTCTGTATTTTAAGGACCACATATAGAATGTCCCAATGCAGGGAAGTAGCAAGAGTCAAATCTAAAAAAGACTTTGATGTCAAATATGGGATTTAGGCAGAATTTAGGAACCTAAGCAGAAAAGTGTAATCTTGAAGATCTTTTTTAAACTTCTGTTTAACCCAAGGGCATTAAAACTCCCTTGGAAGCTTATTATTTTGGTTTTGAATAATGCACCACTTAGAACTGCTGCACTAGCAGACCTCATCCATAAGCTAATTAACATTTTGGCATGTCATTCATTCCTGCATCCAACCACAGTTTGTAAACTGTGTTCTCTTGCCTAAATCCTTGAAAGGCCCTCAAGACACTTGAAAAGCCTGAGCAGACCAGAAGTTGTGATTGCCATTTCTATTTAAACATGACCGCTGGTAACAATTTTTTTTTTCTGCTGACTTAATGGCCACAGTAATCTTGCAGAAAGTTGCTAATCCAGGTTCTGCTCTCTCCTCAGCCTCTCTAAGACGCTGAAGGTCAGAAAGAGTCAGGGGTTTGTTGTTGACTCAAGACAGTCTGAGACCATGAAACTTTAGTCTTTTGGGGAGTGGGTATGTTCCACTAGTCCTGCTGAAACAGGAACGTGAGCCAGAGGAGAATTCAGGATTAACTAGGAGATACAAAGAGCAAAGCGAGTCTTGGTTTTTTTTCTACAGGGTATGGACATTCACCTGATGTCTTTCCTCTAGAGACATTTTAGAGTTGTCAGGAATTCTAAGGAAGTGTAGATCAAGCCCTTAAATGTTAATTATAATAGCACTTAAATGTTAAATGCTTTGGTTTTTAATTCTGTCTCTCTCAACCAACAGGTTTGGGTATATGTTCAAGGCATTCAGTGGGGGGTTCCTGATGTAGCACTGCAACTCATGCAAGTGTTGTGCAAGGGAACTGAAGATGATGGTGGGATGCTCAAGCTCCAACAACTGCTCTGTTCAGATTGTGAAATGTGAGTTTTCCATTATCAAGTTTCTAACTTACCTGTTGAGTCTCCTATGAATTACTCCAAAATACATTAATTTCACACAGGTATTTGTTCCAATTTTTAATAGTAAAGCCAACAATTAGTAATCATTTACACTGCTCTTTATATTTTCAAAGTGCTGAACAAATATTAATTCAATTTCTTCATAAAACCTTAGGCTTCTTGTGATACCAATAAGCTGGCTGAGTCATACTTTCATATTCATAAGCCATAGTTTTTTTCCCAGTATGTTCCAGAATTTATACAACTTGATTTTTCAGCCATTTGTTTAAAAGAACTACAGCAACTCCAAATCACAGGTTTACGTTATTGTATTTCCTGTATGAAATTAAATTTGCAACATAAAGCTGACAAGATATTTTTCCATTTTTATATGAGGTTGGGACATCTTAGAAAAAATAGTTTTTACATTTAATTTCATTAAGTGCTGAAAATGTATCTTTCTCAGCTGAAAATGTATCTTTCACAGTGTATTTTTGGACAGACACGGAAAAACTTCAATTCAATTAAAAAACTTACTGGAATCTTATGTAATAGACCAACCCTCTGTTAAAAATCCCCCCAAAACAATACACATAATAACTTAGAAAAAACCAGAAACCTTGCCAGCCTGTTGTTGCATCCTTTCATTTCAACTGATAACTAGAAGAGCAAAAATATGTGCTTTGAAGATGGTGAATTTCCTTGAACAAATGACTTTCAAATGCAATACATTTATTTTTAACCTGAAATGTGTGAAAACACTAGCTATGGTTTATTAATATGAAGGTATGACTCAGACAATCTTCTAGTGTCACAAAGAGCCAGAGGTTTTATGAAAAAAATGAGGCAGACTTATTTAATCCTTTTCCAGTTCAAGGCCAACTTCAACTCTCAGATGTGCAGTGTATACAAACAGGGACATGATCTGAAATCCCAAATAGCTGTGCCTTTGTATGCAAGTAGGGGGTCAGATTTTCAAGCTGTACTTTAATCTATCCATTATACTCTTGAGACTAGAATCTAGCACTTTGGGAAAGCTACTTTTAAAGTATAACATATCAATTGCTTTATTGGTTTTATTGTAGCACAACTGCTGTCTTTCAGAACAAGTAATGCATAACACCTATTCTGACAGGGTGGAATGACTGCCCTATATCACTTCAGTAGTGTTTTCATTCAAAAGAAATTCAAAACAGTGTAAAATTGGTAGAAGAAAATGTGCATCTCACTTGCACTCTCTTGCACATGAACCTTAAAAGTGCTCCTACCCTACCCCAAAAGCTGGTTCATTGCTATGGGGGGAGGAAGTCCGTGTTTGAATTCAGGTTGTACATCCAAAACTATTTATGTATTTTATCCAATGGCTCTTAAAAAATAGAAGTCATAAACAGTGTCTAATACTCAAGATTATTCCTTATCCTTCTAGTGTAGTACCTTCATCAGAGGTATGAGATAATCAGGCTCCTTATTACTTCTATTTTATCTGATCTTATTTGGTTTGGATTTGTTGTTACCAGCGTCCTGCTTCATCAGGACAGATGGACAAAGATCCTACTGGCACTGTGTTTTATTTGGCTAAAGCAGTCCCCTGGGTGTGGGAGTACTTCCAAGAAGACTGGGTGAATATGCTAAATATTAAATCTATCCCGTGACCCATCTGTCTCAGTGTTTTCCCCATCATCTCTCTGTCTGGATGAGCACTCTTTCCTTCATTTAGGTTCCATTTGTTGGAAGTCTGAAGGAACAACCTCTCACAACTACAACTTTCCCCCCTTCCGACCACTGCTTCTTTCCCTAATAACTCCAGAAGGAACAGAATGAATCACAGCCTCGTGATTCTTAACCTTTTTGGTGTGTGGAAGCTTAATGGGATTCACGGCTCTCAAACGACAGCCCTAGGCTCCAAAAATGATGGATTGGTTAAGCATGCATCAAGGTTAATCTGCTAAGAGTCAGATTGCCAAAAGGTCATACATTGTGCAGGAGGAAAAATACATGGACTAAATGTAGGTCCCTTAGCCCAGATTGAATGGTACTGCTTCCCAGCGCTCACCTCTGAGTCTGCCTCTGCAGTTGGGTGCCTAATGCATTTCTTTCAGAAGCTGCCACTGAGTCAGCCAAAGCTTTGAATTCCGGAAAAGTGGCCTCAAGGTGCTGGTTACCCAGTAAAAGTTACTAGGTTAAATTATCCACACTAGATGAAGGAAATCTGCCTTCTTCCCAAGGAAAGTGAAACCACAACTACCATCTAGCAGGGGATGGAGGCATTCTTGGTCCTTTGCCTTGGAACTACCCTAGATTGCACTGGTGTAATTAAATATCCATTGAGACAGATAGGAAAAAATCATAGACTTGTACTCAAGTCCACAGCTTTCTGGCTAGGTCATTCACCTTACAGGAAGGAATCTGTTCCCAGATGTATGCAATATAGATTAGAGAAACGGCCCTTTGAAGTAGAGCCTAGCAGACTAGTTTTCTTTATCCTGGGTGCATGCCTTCACTATTAACACAGAAGCTGATCTCTCCCCATGCTTGGCCAATTTAATGCTACTTTTTTATTCCCACCTTAACATAAAAGCTTCAGAAAGAACTTTAAGGAATTTACCTACAAATTCCATTTGTCAGGGCAATTTTTCAAAAGCAGTTCATTGACTTAGCAGTCTCAATTCCACTAGGTTTTCTAATTAGAAACTATTTCTAAGGGGTGTTGAATTGACTGAGTGTTCCCACTTCCAAGAACAAAATAGAGTTGACAGTGCTAGGATTTCCAAAGGATGGGCCCTTGATAAAATGTTTACGATTAGGCCTCCAGAACATCGTGTGAAGAGATGTGTCACAAGGCATGACACAGCTGGCACATGGAGGGGCTCAGTATGAGCTTGTAAGATACAAAGGCAATCCAAGTCTATCAAGTTGAGAAGAAGAGCAGAGGAATTCTGTGACTCATGGCAATGACATGAAGAGCCCTTCCACAAACTCATTTATTGTAAGCAGTGTTTTGTGGAGTTACTGCATCCCCCTCATCTGCTTCAGGGCTTTTCAAAGAGCACCTTGGATGCACTACTATCCGGCACTGTAATAGGTGAAATATCCACAGAGCATGCAGATTTAAAAGATTGTGTAACTTGCTAAGAAGAGACAACAGAGAATGACATACAAACATTAAACTCACAAAATTATTGAAACATTTGGCAACAGGTGGGTGGCCGGTAGTTGCAACTCATGCTTATTACATTTGTCAGGATTATCTTGCTGTTACCTCTCAGTCTACTACATCCATCTGATAGCTGAATTGAAAGCTCTTTCAGCCAACATTTGTCTCCTCATTTCAGATAACATAAGGATCCATCTCAGGCCTCAAGGTGCTGCCACATTTCTGATAACTGGTACTGATTCCATCAGACCAGTTGTTCCCAAAGTAGGGATCATAATCCCAATGAGGCTGTTAAGCTCATAGTGATATCTGTTCACCTACTGTTGATGCTTGTATATGGGGCTGCTTGCAAATGTTTGATCTACAAGAGTAGGAATGAGAAAAAAGGTGGATAATTGCTGCATTAGACATATGCTCTGGAGATGTATGCTGTTGACATTTTCTTTTCAACATTCGGTATCTTTCTTTCCTCTTCAATATCTTCTTTTAACAACAGAAGGCCAGAGTAGTCCAAAATCTCTTGTCTTTCACTGGTTATCAAACAATGCTTATTTTAGGAGACATCTGCTTAGGCGCCATTTTGTCAGGAAAACATTTCCATCTCCCTTTTTATGTACTCATCTTCAATATTCCTTGAAGCACAAAAAAATCCTCCCTATTGACTTTGCCTTTTCTAAACACTTTTTCTATAGAAGTTCTCTTTTAATGTCAACAAACCCAACTTAGATTAGATGGACCCACTGCAGTGTCTAGAAACTGACTCTGAGAGGAACGTACACTTGAAAATTGTCTTGAACAAATTTATTATGCTACCTTATATTACAACTGCCATTGCTGCAAAGAAAACTATCTTCTGCTTCTTCTCTCATTTACAGGAGCAAAAGGGATAAAATTTTATTCTAATAAAGTGTGGTGTGTTTTCAGCTGGGAGTGGGGTAGAATAAAGATACAATAAATAAAATAGACATTAAAAGTGTGATATAACAAATGGGTACAATCCATTAGCGTTTTGCAGCCAGGCAGAGAAAAACAGTGACCTGGAACAAATGTAGAAGAATGATGCTTGACTTATGCTTCCTTCTGCAAGGTGTGACCCATATACATAGTTTTTAATTAGAAATTAATTTTCTTTATGGGATGATGATTCCTGTCCGTTTTTGTAGTTCATTAAGTACCTAGGTTAAATTACAAATAAGTAGGGAAAGAATGGGCTGGTCTTTGGATCAGCTACAAAAAAATTCCCTGTAAAATAGAGAAATCAATCAGTGCATAGCTGTGTGCTGACTAGTTGCATAAGCCACCGTTATCCTCAGACAACCTTGACTAAATCTTGCCATCAATATTTAAAATAAGTCTAGCACAAGCCATGTTTTTAAAATCCTAAGCGAGTCATCTAGAAGACTGATTTTTTTGTCCCATAAATGACCTCTGGAAGAAAAAACACATGCACAGCACTTTCTTCCACTCTTGGAAAGATGTTCACCACATATAGGACTGGCAAGCATTGCACAGGAAAGTACATTTACTTAAAAGCACTCTAAGTGAACTTCTGAATGAATACAGCAGTGCTGTCTGGAGGGATAAGTCCATGAAGCCAGATCCTTCTCCAGTTTAAAAAAGACCCTGCCACTGCTAGTTACTGTGTCTGACAATGGACACATAAATCACTTTGCATATGTGTTTCTATTAGCTGATCTGCTCAAGTGCAGTGTCACAGGCAGTGAGAGTAAGCTCTGCAGGCTGACTTTGGTGGCATGTAGCTCTCTATTGCATACAAAATAAACCTCAAATCTGCCTCAACACTTTCCCATAACATTGCATTGGTTAGATCAGAAGATTGAACACTACATCAAATGTGCAGTAACACCAGACTCTCTATTGCACATGCTGTGAGCCTGGTCTTGTGCATGAACACGTGATTACTCAGAGTTCATGACTGAGCAGAAAAGTACCAGGCATATTCAGAGCTTTTGAAAACCCACAATAGCAACTGCAATCATTTGTTGATTTATACCTGTGAAGTCAGAAAAGATTTACAGAGTCGTAGAATCGTTCAGGTTGGAAGAGACCGCCGGAGATCACAAAGACCAAACCCCCTGACAAGGTAGGGTCACCCAGAGCAGATTACACAGGATTCTGCAATTGTGTTTTCATCAATGCAAGTTTCCACATTTCAGTGTCAGTGTACCGTAGAGGTGGCTGAAGCAAACTGATATGAATGACCCTTTTTGTTACTTAGATTGTCTGAAAATTTTTGACACTTAAATATTGGCTTGTTGTTCTTATTAAGGGCTGAAAGGACTCATGAATTTTCACCAAGAATGTGGATATCCAAAAAAACCATTTGAAATTCCATCAATTTCTGTCTCTAAAGCTTTGAAATATCAACTAGTAGTGGTTTACCAGCAGATGACTGGATTAGGTAAGTCTTGATATGGACCAAAACATTCAAATACTGATCTGGACTCATGTTAAAGCAACACCTAGCCACTCAACTGGCTGGTTAAAGGAAAGCAGATGAGAAGTTTGCTTCCCAAGTGAGGTTGGCTGCAGAAATATCTTTTCATCATGTGAACCTAAGGTGTTGAGTAGGGTTTGGTTGACCTTCACCTGTATGTACTGCTGTGTCCGGAAAAAACCAGATTCCTCTAATTATCAGCAAAGTGAATACATCACCATTTAATCATAATTCCCTTGAAATGGCAGCTTTGATTTCATGGTAGTGTTTACTGTTCTAGACTCACTAGTTGTGTCAGAAATCCAAGCTCGGGTGAGCAAACCCTCTAAGCTTGTCTGTAAAATGCTTTTGAACTCACTGCTTCTTGCTCAAGAGGATGAAAAACAAACCTTAAAGCTGCCAATATTTATGTTTTGGGGAAACCAGTTGAAAAAGAGAAAGAGATTTTCTGAGCTCAGAACAAAAATAGAGCATTAAAAAAAGCTTATTTTGTTTTCTCCCTTTGAAAATTCCCTTTTCATTTTAATTAAGCTCTCACAGGACTCATGGTATTGGAGAGTTTTCAAAGAAACAGAGAACTTGATTGCCAGGTTTTTCTGTCTTTTTTTTTTCCCCCTCTGTTAGCTCACACAGCTCTACTTGTTGCAAATATTTGTTTGCTCTGAGAAAAGCCGCTGAAGCAGAGGAATTGCCGGGAGTGTTCAGGAAACCTAAATACAATAATATAAGTAAAAACTTCTACATATTATAGAGAGAAAAGTACACAAGATTTTTCTGTTCCAGATAAATTGATCCAAACTGGAAAAAATATGCTCTAGCTTAAAATTCCTGTTACCTTACAGTTGTAAACCAGGGTCACAGAAGCTTGATTTTTTTGCGAGGAGTAGAAAGATATGGTTGTTGCAATAATACATTGATTTGCAGTAAATTCTATGTCGTTTTGGCCTCCATTCTACAACCATCAAACTGGTCATTTCAGATATAGGTTTCCTGAGGGGCTGACAAAGACTTTATCTCTTTCCCAGTATCTCTGACAGCTACTGTTTTCCGCAGATCATGACTTCTCTCTACATTTGGGAATTGGGAATTGGGTACTGAGTATATCCAGAGAGGCTCAGCACAACTCCTCAGCAGCTGCAGGGCAGAGATTTTCTTTGACTCCATCCAAGACTGCTGTGTTTGCTGGGCTCTGAGCAGGGCTGCCAGGTGACATCTCCTCTTCTGCCCCCAGGTCACAGTATGAGCAGATCCCACAGCCTTACTGGGCATAAAACTACAGACATAAAATTTTGAGGACTCTAGAAGAGTGACATTCATACTAAAGTACAGATTAGAAATTAAATACAAGAATAGAATAGAATAGAATAGTTTCTGTTGGAAAAGACAATTAAATCATTAAGTCCAACTGTTAACCTAACACTGACAGGTCCAGCACTAAACCATATCCCTAAGCGCCACTCCCACAAGTCTTTCAAATACATTCAGATATGGTGACTAAACCACTTCCCTGGGTAGCCTGTTCCAATGCTTGACAACCCTTTCTGTGAAGAATTTTTTCCTAATATCCAATTTAAACCTCCCCTGGCACAACCTGAGGCCATTTCCTCTCATTCTGTCGTTTGCTACCTGGGAGAAGAGACTGACCCTCACCTGGCTACAACCTCCTTTCAGGTGGTTGCAGAGAGCGATAAGGTCACCACTGAGCTTCCTTTCATCCAGGCTGAACAACCCCAGCTCGCTTGTAAGATTTGTGCTCCAAACTCTTCACCAGCTCCATTGCCCTGCTCTGGATATACTCCAACACCTCAATGTCTCTCTTGAAATGAGGGGCCAAAAATTGAACACAGGATTTGAGGTGTGGCCTTACCAGTTCCCAGTACAGTGGGACAATCACTGCCCTGGTCCTGCTGGTCACACTATATCAGATACCACCAGGATACCACTGTCCTTCTTGGCTGCCTGGACACACTGTTGGCTCATGTTCAGCTGCTGTCAACCAGCACCTCCAGATCCTTTTCCACTGGACAGCTTGCCAGACACTCTTCCCCCAGCCTATCATGCTGCATGGTGATGTTGTGACCCAAGGGCGTGATCTGGCACTTGGCCTTGTTGAACCTCATACAATTGGCCTCAGCCCATCAATCCAGCCTGTTCAATTCCCCGTGCAGAACCTTCCAGCCTTCCAGCAGTTCAACACTCCCACACAACTTTGTGTCATCTGCGAATTGGCTGAGGGGGTACTTGGTCTCCTAGTTCACGTTGCTGTTGAAGATATTAGACAGGACTGGGACCAGCAGTGAGCCTTGGGGGACACCACTGGTGACCAGCTGCCAACTAGATGAAACATTCACCACCACTCTCTGGGCCTGGACATCCTGACAATTTTTCACCCAGAGTGCACCTCTCTAAGCCATGGGCTGCCAGCTACTCCAGGAGAATGGGAGACAGTATCAAAGGCTTTATAGAAGTTCATGGAGACAACATCCTTTCCCTCATCCATTAGGCAGGTCACTTGGTCATAGAAGGAGATCAGGTTGGTCAATCAGGACCTGCCTTTCACAAACCCACACTGTCTGGGCTTTATCCCCTAGTTGTCCTGTATGTGCTTCATGATAACCCTCAAGATGATCTACTCCATGAGCTTACTTGGCACCGAGTTCAGGCTGATGGACCTGTAGTTTCCCAAATCCAATTTCTTACTCTTCTGCTAGATGGATATCACACTGGCTAACCTCGAGTCAACTTGGACCCCGCCTTGATGGCTGACTAATGATGGAAATGTGGTTCAGTGAGCACTTCTGCCAGCACCCTCAGTTCCCTTGATCCCTTACATTCCATCTGGCCCATAGACCTCTGGGTGTCTAAGTGATGTAGCAGGTCACTGATCATTTCCCCTTGGATTATGGAGCCTTTGTTCTGCTCCCCTTCCCTGTCTTCCAGCTCAGCAGACTGCATCCCTGAGAATAACTGGTCTTGGTACTAAAGACTGAGGCAAAGAAGGCATGAAATACCTCAGCCATTTCATCATCCTGTGTTTCCCCCGTGTCCAATAAAGGATGGAGATTCTTCATCAAAATTCAGTCCATCAGGATGCGTCAGGTTAAGTATTACTCATACCTAAAAGTCTTTGCTATACAGCTTCAAAACTGATTTGTCTATCAGTTGCTAAATGTATAAACATACTTTCTTACATCTTCTGACATTCTATTGAATTTAACAAGAGTCATATTTGTATATGTAGGAGTAGAATTTGACCTAATTAGATATTAGAAATGTGGTTGTACTTGACACTTGTACAAGGCTCCAGTTATTCTCAGATCTCAAGGCTCTTCACAAGGCAATAAAATACTACCATCACCCTCTGCTGAAGAGAGAAAAGGACAGAGGAAAAGGTAAGGTGATTACCCAGGTCCTCAATGCACTGTTAGTGGGAACCAGAGTAACTTAATTTTTGATTTAGGGAAACTCAGTATGAGATGAGTCCATTTATGAGAAAGTAGGACAAAAAAAAAAATGGCTGCTGGGTTCAGAAATTATTTTTTAAAAATTATGTACTTCTATTTATGTCTTGGAAAAAGGATATGCATAAAAGGTTTTTTTATTACATATATATAATGTTCCCCAACAATATAGTATATTTTTGCATGGTATTTTTTCTTTTCTCCTCATTCTTTTTAAGGGTCACTAATGGATGAAGCAGTTTGAGTTAACAGGCAAATTCTAAGTGCTTAATCTATTTGAATTTACAACATGATGATAAGTCCTTTTTTGGAAAAACACTGATGTTACAACAATGGAAAGACCTGGCCTTAAGGATGGCAATCAAGTGTGTGCTCAGGTCTTTTTTCTCCACAAATGTATGCATACATGCACATACATCCAAGGGTATTGTCAAAGCTTTTGTCAATTTGAATTGCTATTCATGTTTGCAATCTAAAAAGAAAACATTTTCGGCCAAGACTGAATGATCTTCAGGCACTACTGAGTAATTCACTATGTGCTGCGGCTTATAAATAATGACTGAAGAGTGTGAAACTCCTAACAGACCTTTGCATTAAGATGAATGGACCAGCAGACTATACTCACTGAAAGATTTCTGTATGGGTGAACACAACAGTATGTTTGAAATATATCAAAAAAACCTGTTGTATATTTCACACTTCTTAACATTGAGGGCAAAATGAAGTGCATGTGGTGCCATAAAGGTAAGAAGAAAAAGGATGCAAGATAAAACGCCTCTGAATATTAAAATGAGGTTCAGAAAATACAGCTATACTTTTGGCAACTGACTGATATACCAGCTGAAATTAGCTCCTGTCTCTGCAAATATGTTGTCTACAATTAGGTCCCAGATTTTTCTCTTTCATTTGTTATTTAGCAGTTCATCTGAACAAATATCAGTTCTCACAGAGCATTCATAAATGATTACAGCCCTTTGTCTGAGCATTTGCTGTTTGGGATTTGCTCACTGAGCGTGATGGTTGGTCACTTAAGGACACATCTCCATTACACAACGCTGTGTCATGGGAGAGATAGCCAAGATAGCCCAGGAAGAAGGACAGTATGTCTGCATGGCATGGTGCCACACCGAGTACTCATTTGGCTCCCAGGGCTGTATAAATGAGTTAGCTCAATTCAGCTGGCACAGCTCTTTGCTGACCTGGCTGTCCTGATCCCAGGACTAGAAGTGGCTTGTTTGGAGGTAGGTCAGTCTCGATAGACTTTATCTTCCTCATTTGGCTGACCTCAACTTTCCTTCTGCATTTAATTTCCCATAAACACATTATTTTCTCATTAATTTTTTTTTTTTTCATAATTAAACAACAATCAGGCCTAAAAGTTACTTTCTGTGTACACTTCCGTAAGAAAATCTTTCCTCAGTTGACTTGATGGAAAAAGTGAACAAAAATGTTTAAAGATATTAATGTATAACATAATTAAGAATTCACAAACATTCTTGTAAATACATTTTTCCTATGTTTACCCAACAATAAATCTTATGCTTAGCAAAGTTTGTTTACATCTTTCATTATTAAATATACTACCAGTAAACAACATAAGATAATTCTTCTAGTTAAAGAGTAATGATCAGCCACTACATTGCACACATCCAAATTTCTTGCATTTTGCTTTCTGGGTTACAAGGCTTTGATAAGCTAATCACTCTAAACTACCCAGAATTACTTTTTTATGACATGATATGAACAAGAAAAGGAGGGTGAATTCTTCAAATGATCCATAAATCATCCTGCTATGAAACTGTTCTGATTTTTTACTGGTTTAAACTGGTTTAAACTGTTTCCATGGATTTCCAACTATTTTCATAGTTTATCAGATGGCACAGGACCGTATGATAACTGTGAAAAAAAAAGTCGAGGCAAACTTCATAACACTAGTTTGCTCAGTGGTGTTGTCAAAGTGTGAATTTTGATGGGCTTGAAGCATTTGGTACAGAGAGTGGCCCTTTTCATTACCATAATAGAATTCAGGTGGGATGGGAAAAGTTCAGACCCTATGCAGTAATTACTGACAAGTTGGGGTGTAAAGATATCATCTCAAAAACACCAGAAGCTTTCTTTGTACCCATCATCTCTTCTGCTGCTTTAAGGACCTTTTGCAAATGAACCAGGACCCAACATGACCATTTGCCAGCAAAAAACCACTGAAAATTAAGAGGGAAAAAAAGATAGCAAAATACATTTTCCTTGTCATATTCTGTGATTTTCAGCAGAGAAAATGAGAAGCATAGGGCAAAAATGTAAGAATACAGCCATTGCAAGGAGAGGAAGATTGCATAAAATTTGAATGGAACAAGAAAAACTTCTCACAGAAAAAACTTATGAAGAAAATTCCTTCACAATCTCCCAAGAAAACCTGACAGAGGAGCATATTTAATGATGCACATCACAACAGTCATTTGCCACAGGCTAGAGAAAATTCAGTCAAATAAACAAGAGAAATTTTTATCCTAAAAGGGAAGGATATTTGTATCCTCCCTGCAATCTGATGCTGTAAAGGTTCATTGAAGGGCTGTTATTGGATAGTATAATAAGCAGCAAACCCAGGAGCACTCTATCCCTGCTCCACTCCAGGAACAGTGATGTGCATGTGATTAAACTGGAGGCTTCAGGAAAATTTCTACATGCAAGAAATGTTGCTATTACTCCTGACTTCACCTGGCAGATATTCAGACACTACAGTAACAAGTAGCTGTACAAGTTGGTGTGTGTTTTTACCTGCCATGAACCTATGAATTCTCCTACTTCCCTCAGCCCTAATAAAGAAAATGAATACAATACCTATGCAATGGATTAAAACCATGGCATACACTAACGGGCTAATACAAGCTGCTCCTTCTAATGAGTATGTACTACATCAGCTGAAAAGTAAAGGGTGCCCAATTCACCCCTGGATTAGCTCCACTGCATGCACTGAACAATTACATTGGCAGTGAATTTAGCACTTTTACAAACACTTCAGTGGCATCACAGGCAGCATTTTCTCATCACACTCACTTTCCTTCCTCCAGTAAGCCCTAAAACAAACATCAAAAAATAGTGGTAGATGAAGAAACCATCTTCTTTTATACAGAGCTCAGCAGGCACAAACAGCTAGGCATCAGCCAGCAGTTCTTTTGGCTTCCATCTGCCAATTTCCTCCCTTGTAACATCAACCTTTTCTTTGTTCACTCCAAGATTTGTGACCTCTGAGCAAGTGTTCCAGGGTCCAGACTCTAATCTAACTGAGCTTTCTCTGACTAGCATGGGAATTGTTGTGTTTATTAGTTTGTTTTCCTAAAAAAAGTCTGTAGAATGTTGCAGCAACTTATTTTATGCCACTAGGAAAGAAGTGTCTGTACCATAACTTGGTTATTATTCTCAGAAAAAAAAAAAAGAACAACAAACAAACTAACCATCCCAAAAGGGCAGTCATGTCTTGTGGTTGCTGAGACTCCTGCAGCCTTGCTAGCAGTGATTGAATGACAGCTCATCTCTCTGTGTGGATTAACCTTCGTTTTGATGGGCTCCAGCTCTTGCTAAGCACATCACCTTACCTTAGGTACTAAATGGAATATTTGTCAAGCTAAATACCATTTCATCTATGTGAAGCCACACAGCATGAGAGGATGAATAAAATGTTTTTTTGCAGCTGGTGAGCTCTATTTCAGGACAACAATAAGACCATTATTAAATATCTGTATGACTGCACTATATAATTCTAGATCACAAATGAAAAAAAACACCACAGAGCAAATTCAGCATTTTGCCCATCGGAAACAGCTAGCAGTACACAACAGCTGAAAATGGTCTATTTTTATATCCCTATCAATAGAATTATGAGTAGCTGCTAACAATGCTCCATCCATGGGTTTACATCTGCAGTTATTAAGACAAAATTCCACCTATCACTATTATTTGTAACTCTAATAGATCTGTCAATATAACATCTCAAAATTTAGGTCTTTTCAGTTTACTCACATGATGCACATATTCCCACCCAGCTTTTCCCAGGCAGGGAACACATCTAATTCATTTATTATTGTGAATTTGGCAGCGACCCCTGTTTTAAGTTGCTCAGCAGTACTGATTATAATGGGATTGTTGTGGCCTTTCCATTCCTCCACTACTTGAATCCAGCCTTCTGCTGAGACAAATGCCTGCAGGCGACACCAGCATCTTTTCCACATTCTGTCATATTTTCTTAATCTTATGTTTTTGTTGTTTAATATATTTAAGTAGTTAAAATATTCATTTCCCTTCTGTGTGTTGCTGACTTAGGACAACTGAGTCAAAACAAGAAAACAACTGACTGAATGTGTGAATATCCTGTAACTAGCTTTCAAGGCTACAGATACTTTAAAGCTGTCTTGTGTTTTATGTCCAAGGCCAAAGCACATTACACAGAATATTCATCCTTCAAAAGACGTGCTTCTCATCACCACTTTGTAAGGATACTTGTTGCACATTCAGTTCTCCTGCCAACATGCATCCTCATCTGACAAGAGAGCCTTTTATTTTCATTCTAGCTTGTAGAGAATCTCAGTCCAAAAGTCACGATGTGATCTGGTTTCTTTTCAAAGTTTTTCTGTACTTTTTGGCTGCTGGGGAAAAAAAAAAAAAAGATACATTACACTCCTTAAAAATCTCAGTTTCACCCAAGGTGTGACACATACTGTTTAACATATCCTCCCCTGGAAATACATCTTTTAGCCATAATATTCTCGGTTCAAATAAACATCATGGGGCCTCATGCACACACAGAAATAGAAGCAAAATAAATATTTATTAATCAGATGCTGAAGCATAGCATTTTCCAGCTCAGAAAGAGCTTAATAATCCCTGCTGATTTTTATCCTTGTGGAGCTCTAAAAATCATTTGTATCCTCTCTCTGTCAGCATGAGTGGAAGATCAAGATGATGTATGATAGAAAGAGAGAAAGTTTTCTCTGGGAAAAAAAAAAAAATGAAATAAAAAGCTATTATTTCCAGCACAGCCAAGTGTATTCTCTTTTTTTCAGTATAAAAGCCAACCTGTGCTTTGCTTACATGTTTCTCATTACAGGTCAATATTTACAGATATCTGATCATCACAACATTATCATTCAGTGAAGCACCAAAGGCAGCACCCATTGCAAGGACCTAATCTGCCACGGTAGTATTGCAGATCTATAAAAGGTAAAACCAATCCTGATAAGGGGTATAAAAAGAGTCTGGTAAATTACCCCAAGTTTCTGTTCTCAGAGTGGATGTCAGTCTCAGAGATGGTCTCATCAACCAAAGTAACAAGTGTGCTCTTTAAATAATCGATGCTCAATTACAGTGATGACACCCTCACTGCACAGCTTTATGCTGTCCTCTTGCACAAACCCCATGAATCAATGAACATGGTTAGAAAGAAAGAGGGATTTAAAACAGACAAACTGGTGGCCACAGAGAAGAAAGATGAAGGTTCCCCAAGGCCTCTGGGGAATAAAAAAAATTGTTGAAAAACGAATACTTTACTGTTCATCATAGACTTGAAAAGAGATACAAGTACTGACATTGCTGTACCACCATCTTAAGTCTTTCTCTACATTATTATCCAGCGTTTTGGTCAACTAAATACAGGAAAGGTGATTTAAAACTGCAGTGAGGGGAAAAGTGTTTTTAGGACATGACCTATCACATTTGGCTTCAGGCAAAAATGTTCTTGAAAATGCTAAATGGTTTCCATCTGGTATAAGGAAATCTTTCTCGTTTAGGAAAAAGAATTGGTAACTATGAGTGCACTGTTGTTCTGGACCAGTGGGAGAGGAGAACCTAATCGCTTCATGATGGAGCTTAATAGTTTTGTGAAAAGGATGACTCAACTCAGTCCTTCATGATAGAAGTTACTGAAATATTTTGTTTTGGGCCACTCAATGGTCTTCACTAAATTTCTGGATGATTATGTTTGTGTGAATGCTGTGATAAAAACTCCTTCAACTTTATATTATTGTCCTAATTTTGTAGACTTTTATGGATATGATGTTAGACTTCTAAAATTAGATGGGAGGTCTAAAGCTGCACATTACATATAAACCTGGGATAAGTAACTAAGATGTGTAAGACAGAGCTCTTCTTAGATGACTGTTTTGAGGCCGTGTGCAGGAACCACAGCTCTTCATTTTGTAAGCAGCTATGCCAGCTGAAGAGTGTACCAACTCGATGGTCTGCAATTGCTGCATTGCTGTTGTTCACACGTTTACCCATTTAAGGGGTCTGTTAACTGTATCTCACCTGCCAAAGTCAGCCAGCGACTTTCACCTGTCACTTAAGATGAGTGAGGTGGCTCTACCTGCAGCAGTAGAAGTGCCCTCAGCTGGAAGAGCTGTGGGGGCAGTGTCTTCTGGCTGGGAAGGCAGAGAACTTGGAAACAGCCTCTGCCTATGGCCTTGGCAAACAACTGGAGTGCACAGACACGGCGTGGCTTGCTGTATGCCCTGCAGAAAACAATTGTTGAAAATACTTTGACATGTATAAACATTCACAACCTGTGCTTCCTTTCCTAGAAAGCCAATGAATTTTAAACAAAAATGCTTCTGGTATTACACTGCACACTCAACCACTGCAAAACCCTTGCTCAGTTGCCTCTGTGTATCATATGTTTTTCTACATCATCATGGCAAGGACTTATCTTCTGAACAGATTTAAGAACAGCAGCACAACTGGCTGGTGATACAATTTATAAAACTAAGATATAACACCTAGGGCATGGCTAGACTTGCTCAAACATATTTCAGCAAGCCTGGACCTGTGATCTTGAAATAGATTTTTTTTTCAGTCATTTTACTCAGTAAAACTTCTGTGGTATGCTCAAAGACTTTTGCTTACCCTTCACTGCCATAGTGTTTCTGTATCCCAACATGCTGGTTCAAAGGTGTTATATAACGCCATCCTAAAGAATAAATTTATTTAAAGTAAAAGTTTAATACTCAATATTAAAAAGAAAACACTAAAATTTATATATCTTAAACTGAGTTAGAAAACTTTCTCTGGATTTCAGATTTTACAGCAGAAGGCAGGGAAGAACAGAAGTGCCCTCAAATCCAGTCCAATGTCTTTATAAAGACTTTTAGGATGTTCCAAAAGTGCGTATTTTGTTACATTTGGTTGAGATGCATTTAATTTAGACAAGGCATTTGTGCAAAACTTTACTTGACTTTAGAGTGAAAAGAGCTTCAATAATGCTCTGCCCCAAACTGAGTAAACTGAAATCACTAACAACTAAGCCTTTATGCACAAAACCTCATTTAGCCTTCTAAGAAATATATTTGAGATCAGCCCAATGTAGTTAGTAGTACTTCAGCATTTCCTTCTCTTGTAATATTTATTTACGCTTCCCAATACTTCCTGGATAACAGAACTGGAGTTACTTGTCATTACTTAATTTTGGCAGTTGTGTTTCTCCTGCTCTGCAGGATCGTCCTGCCTCACACATGTCAGATATCTAAAAAGCACAGGGGTAAGAAGTTTAGTTTTTATGAATTCAGCTGGATCTGTTCTTTGCAGATTGTTTCGGTACCCTGGAGGTGAGAGTGCCTATGGTTATGATATTTTCCTCTGCAAGACAAGTGGCCTTTATTATCCCTGCAGATGTCTGGGTCCCAGGAAGGAAGGGTGTCCATTCTTCTCCATGCTTCACCACCGGCTGGCCAAAAGCCCTATTATCAGAAGGGCAGTAAGAATTAACAGGCCTGATAAACCCTGCTAGATACTGCAGAAGAGGTTTTATTTTTAAAAAATGTGTTTGTTTTTTGGTGTTTTTTTTTTTGTTTGGTTTTGTGGTTTTTTGTGGGGTTTTTTGTTTGTTTGGATTTTTTTTTTTTTGTAAATGAATTTGGCTCTTTTATTTGGCTTCTTGCCTGCTTTTGTTTTGAAAGTGAGAAATCAAGAGCTTTCTCTTAAGACACCAAGAGCTTTTTGCGAGTTGGTCACTACTTAAATCACTGCTTGAATGACCAGTAGTCAATTTTAGGGCCTTGATGTAGAGCTGTAAAAGAAGCATATTCTCATCTCTCAACCAAATCATGCTTTCAGGGACCCAGGAGCCACCAACAAAGAAGTTCTTGCTTTTGATATTCTATTGTTGATTTTTTCAAAGCCTCAACTGCTAGTTGGCCTGAAGGGAGTAGCTCAGTTCTTAAGCCCTAAATGTCTCAGTTCTGCCACAGAAAAGTTGGCTCTTTGGTATCACCTTCAGAAGCTTCTGGAGAGAACTCAAGATTGACAGGTTCACTTGCTGATCGGGGTTGTGATATCCACCTTGTTTCTAAGGATTTTTGAAAGCCAAGTACCTACTGTGTTTAGCTTTTTCTTTTCCTGCCCTGGCTATATATGTTCTGATCTATGGATATGATACTCATACACAAATGATTAAGTCCCTTCTGAATTTCATTTCAAAAGCAGCATCCATCAAAGTCACCTACAATTAATCACATTTCACACACTGAGTGCAAACAATTGTCTTCCATAAAAGCACTCCATAAACTGAAAAAAAAGCATTTGAAAATAGTTCCTTAAGCCAAAGTTACTGGAGCTTACAATGCGTGATACTGTATTTCCAGTCAGAAAGAATGTTAAGTTGATATTTTCTAACTTTGTTTTCTCTGTAAAGCAAAGTTTCACAAAGTCACTTAACCTTCAAAAATGTCTGAAAAAGAATGCATACAGGAGAATTCCTTGAAGTTTCTATCAGCAATCTTCTGTTCCTGGCGTGGGTTGGCTGTTGGCTGATTATGTCTTTACACTGGTCCTGTTGAGGGTCTAAGCAACAGACTAAAGCTTTCAAATTTTCAAAGTTGAGATTTTCACTAGCATCTTTAGGCAAAATAAGGCCTTCAGTTTTCATGCAGGCCATTCGGTCTTCCTCCTTTTGCTCACCCTGCTGACATAGTTTTTCTGATCTGACAGAATACAGTTATCAGGTCCTCTCCATTAAGAGAGGTTCACAGACATCACAAAAGCCGTGTGAGTGTTCAAACACCATTCCTGTAACAGCTGTAAAAGATTGCATATGTCTGGATGCATATGGATAACATGAAAGCAGTTCTGAGAAAAGAGTCCTTCCAAAAACTTTCTCGCACTTAACCTTCCAAATATGTTAAACTTTTTGCAAGAAGTCTTGGAATGCAGCTAAAAAAGTCATATTCAGAGCAATCATTCACAAGGGCAGTATCTAACAGGTTTGGTCCCTATCTAAATTTTACCACTAAGGAATGCAGAAGCAATTTGGCAGGAATTTTTAACAGACAAAACCATTATAACTTAATACCTTGTTTCTTACAGAAATAACATATGCATTGTCCTTGTTCACTAAACAGGAAACTTTGACCTTTCCTGGCTTCACTAAAGATCTACTTTGATGCTCTTGGCCAGCAGCTGACTGGCCGAAAGAACAAAACTTGAGACTTTGCAGACTGTTGCTCAGTTTTGTAACAACATTTGGTTCCAGATGTGTCTGAAGTTTACAGTGACCTTCTCCCAGAAAATATATAGCGTAGGTGTGTGAGACGGAAGGCACTGTGAAAAGCAGCCCTTAGTAACTCTAGAAGTTGCACACAGACTCAGGAGAAAGTCAGAGTTCTCAGAGCAGATTATAAGGTGTCCAGGAGAGCATAGCTTAGTTTTATCTCCAGACATGTTCAAACATGTAAAATCATAGCTATAAATTTGCTTTCTGACCTTGAGTTTGTTACACAGAGAAATTTTATTATCTCTGTCCAAAAGGATCTCCACATTCAGGTCATACTGCAGCCTCCCAGTCATTCTTACATGGATTTAGTGTTTTGAGTAAAACATTTATTTCTTGGTAGCTCTTAAAGGTAATAAAACTAAGGACAGGAACCCAAACTGCGTGAGTACTCTTTGATACAACTGATAATGTATACATGGCAGAATAAAACTAGTGGTTAAATTCATGAAGTCTGACTTTACCAGTGAAGACCACTTGAAAGTAGGGGACTCCTTGATATTCAAGCAGTAAACAGTAGCAAATGCATGGTAATTGTTTACAGCATGTAAATAGCAGCCTCCAAATAACCTGGGTAGAATCTTTCTTTTTTTGCTTGAGGGGATTATCTGGTAAGAGAAGTTTTCTGGTTGAAGGAATAAAAAATTTAAATCTGAGGCCAGCATGGAAAGTATCTAGGTCTAAAGAAAACCTTCAACTTGTTTTCTAACTCGCACTGTCACAGCCACTTCTTTCATTGCTTTTTGTGGAGGATGTAGGCTTCTTTCAACATTTTTGCATCCTGTTGGCTGCAATGCTCCAGCTCTTTCTGGAGGTCAAAGATGCTATTTTGAATAGCTTAACACCTCCCCATAAAACCCGCCTTCTCCCCATACATCATACAGTTATTAGTATCCAGGTCTACTTCAGGCATGAAGACTCCTAATATACTGCTGGCTTTTCAAAGCGTTAAAAATGTGGAAAGTAGCCTTTGGACCTTTCAAAATTTGCAATATCTTCCTGAACTTCATGGGATTTAGTTCATAAACAAAATCTCAAATTTATTAGTTCACCTTAGCAAGCTCTAGAGTTAACTTTCAGGTTTTGCACCCATGCCTTTATGGTAAAGTGCACGCCATAGCCATTGGCACAGTTAAGCCTCACACCCAAACCAGGTTTGTTATAAACATCTTCACAAAATTCAAAGTGCATTCTTCACTCTTAACTTTTCATGAAATCTTACTTTTGCCTACACACTGGAATTAAACGAGTTCATGCTACTTTCCTACATATGCTCAACATCTGGATAAAGA
Organism: Pachyramphus minor; assembly: GCA_013397135.1. NCBI lineage: Eukaryota > Metazoa > Chordata > Aves > Passeriformes > Tyrannidae > Pachyramphus > Pachyramphus minor. The sequence goes on from VYXB01006763.1 coordinate 425,773, forward strand.
ATACACTTTCTAGTGATTTTTTGGATGCCTTCTGCATCTGTAACCTTAAAGTTTGTCTTTCTGCAGTGGCATATAAGGGTGTGAAGGTCCATATTCTTCCTTTACTGCTATTTTATACTGCTTCTGTTTCATCAACCTAAGAACAGTGTAAGAAATGTTCGAACAGTTATGTCTCAGAACATTACATTTTCCTGTGGGTTTTTGACAGAGCTTTTTTTGTCCAGCTTAAAAATTCAGGTTGTTCCATAATGCTCCAGAGATTAGCTCAGTTGGCTAGACCGGGGTGTTAGTAACATCAAGGTTGTGGGTTTGATCCCTGTACAGACCATTCACTAAAGAGTTGGACTTAGTGATCCTTGCGGGTCCCTTCCAACTCAGACTATTATGATAATGACGTTATTCAACATTGTTTATCAATTAAGATCTGGTTTTGTCTCAAAATATTTATTATTAACATTTATTTATATTTATTTGTATTATTTATTCATTATTATGATAATATTTATGTATCTTGTATATATATGTTTAATCACAGTTGACCACTATAGAGTCATTACAAAACTTAAAGTGCAATAATTTTGCAATGGAAAAAAAAGAGAAGGAAAAAGTAGTATTAATGTGTTCTGCCTTGCAACTGTAATGCCTTTTTAGGTGGAATCATACCTGCTTTCTTCTAGGGATGCATCAACCCTTTCCTTTCCCAGAGGGAAATCTTATGCGGATGCATTAACCCTTTCATTTCACAGAGAGAAAACTTATGTGGATGTGTATGCCAAAAATTTAAAGAATCTAACCGTTAGGATTAACTTTGAAATTTCAAAAGAGCCTGTGTTATAGAAAAGTTTGGAGAAATTTCCCTTCCTCTCTAAAATAAAAGTAGAGTTGTGCATAATATTTTGTGTTGCAAAAAGTTATTCATCACAGTCACAGTTAGATTTTTAACTTCATGTGTTAAGTTTTATCTTAAGATTGTTTATTCCCTGATAAAGCAAGCACAATGTAATAGACGTGTAGCATCACCAGCAAAGAAGATGGTTCAAGAGAGAAAAAATGGTGTTTGTTCATATTGAGAGCTGTAAAGCAAAGCTGAAATGTTCATATGGTCATCAGTAGCCACTCTTCCAGAATGCTTTTAGCTATAACAGTATCAAGAAATAACTAAGAAAACACCTAAGCAAATGGGAAAAAAAACCCAGATAGGACAAAACTCCTATTTGTTTCCCTTTTATTCCCCATAATCAAACCACTGTCTGCAGCTATCTTCCAAATACCTATACTCTCAATGTGTTAGTACACAAATTTTACCTTCTCTCTAATTTATAAACCAAAGTAGGTAGATTGAATCTTGCACAATATCTTGTAGTCATAGAGGAGATTGGATCTCTGTTAACGTTTACATAATCCTTCCAAGACAAAAAGACATTTAAATGTGATATATTCTGATAATTGAACCACAGATCTTCTATTTCGGTCAAAGGGGTTTGGATTTGTGCTACAGCTTTCAGGTAGCAAACAGGAGGGCATTTTCAGCCAATCATTTTAAAAATTGTAATGTCTCTCTTTGCTGAACCATTACATTGATGCAGCTACATATCAGAATTTTGCTTTATTTGGAATCTAAGTATTTAATTGTTACCAAAATTATTTACACATATGCTAGACACTTAAAATTCAAAGCAGATTTGTAACTTTAAAGACAACATTGACATTGTTACATAAACTCCCCCAAAACTTGTATACTCCAAGTATGTCTTCAAAACTAGATATATTTTAGGCAAGACCCATATCAGAGAAAGAAAATCTGTACAAAGCCATTGCAAAATTATGCATGCATATAATTATACATTGACCACATTTTTATGATAATTTTTATTCTATTCTTCTGCACTGGCCATATTTTGCTTAAATCTTCCATCCTTGTTAGGATAGACTTTTTAAATAAGCTAGATCCTGGCAGGGGGGGATGTACCACTGCTCACTTTCTCACTACTACTTATACTTTTACCTGGACATTTAACACTGGCTATTCTCAATGACCCCTGTTCTGATCTGGCATATCTCTTGTGCTTTTCTGTGCACTGCCTCCTTTTCCCTCTTCAAAGGATAGGTCCTACATTTGCTCTTTTACCATCTGCTGGTGCCTCATCTGTTTCATGAAGTCTCAGAAATAATCAGTACTGGCTCTAAGATTTCATTTAGTCATGCTAGCACAACATTTACCAAGTCTAACCAATCTGAGAGCATCCTCTTCATCTATGCACTATGTGTTCTCCCTTTGCTATTCCAGGCTTAGATAGAATCCTTTTAGCTGTCAGTATTAATTGTGCTAGTCCTGTACTTGCAGTTGACCTTTTTCATGAGAAGTGAGTAATAGAACTACTAAACACTTCAGGCTTCTCAGTGTCCTTCAGTGTCCCTCTCTGTTGAGCAACTGAGAATATGCCTTCCTGGTCTTATCTCTCCACTACTCATAAGATGTTTCCTTGTGATTTCTGTGTTTCTTTCTCTTCACATATCCATTTGTGCCATGTACACTGACACTTGGTTCTCATGAGCTAGTATCTACTAGATCTCTGAGTTTATTAAGTCGGTCTTCCTCAAATGCCAAATGGTTTTGGTTTGCTACTCTCTTCCCTCTTTCCTGTGAATCATAAGTTCTCCAGTTTTATGGTAACTCCAAGTTGTTTCTCTGTCATGTTCTTAATCAGTTCTGCCTTATTACTTAGAAAAGTAACCCTTTTCTTGTTTTTTATACACTAAAAAAATGCTGACAATGAACTCAAAGCACTTGGTGGGCACTTGCCCTCCTTTCTCATTAGATGACAGCGTAATTGAGTTGCCCTTGTATCAGTTCATGTGCTTCAGATGATTATTCTGTTGCTCACAGAAAGTCTTGTGCAACTGATATTTCTGGCTAGGGTGTTTACTTCCACTATTAATTCATGTCTGAACACTTTTATCGTCTAAAGTTGATCTTGAATGGTAAATTGCTGAGACATCATTAACATAATTTTGTGACAGGTGACTACTAACTCCACTCTTTTTGCAAGACTAGGTAGGCTTCCATTCTCACAAATTGAGTGGGATTTTATTTAGAAGGGTTAAACTGTCATCAAAACCCAGATACTCTAGGGCATTATGTCTGATGTCCATACCTATATCTTTACATAATGTCAAAACTGTTGTCAATGTCAAGAACACAGGATGATGGAACAGCAACTGTCTATATTTTAGCTGGTCCATTCCAGTAGCATTTACTTCAGCTGGGAAACTCTTCTTTTAAAATAAAGCTCTGATGGTGTTAACTATGTTGATTGGCATGGAATAACATTTTAGGACAAATCACAGTGGATATTGCCAAGTGTTTGATGGAAACTTATGAAGTTTCTGTGTGTTTTTTGACACTTAGTGGCAATCTTTGAATATGTCCTAACCTGGAAACCTGGTCAGCGTTTCATTTGAAATCCATACTCATCTGCAATGGGGTTCAGCTTAACTGCTTTCTTTGTTCTAGTTATAATTGTTCTGTGGAAGACTTTGTTACTGAAAGCAATTTCACATTGTACAGTGTAAACTGAAAAATTGTCCTTGCTTAATGAAGTTTTTGCTTCAGTTGCTATGGTTCCCATCATCGTTAATTCATTACCAGAGAACAGAAAGGCAGATAAATTAGAATTTTGTTGTCTTGGCATAGGTAACAAGAATCTAATGAGAATAAAAGACTGACAGAAAAGAAGAACAAATAAAGAGCTATCATTTTTGGTCTCAGATTACTCAAATATTTCAGATTAACAAGGTATCAAAATTGTTATAAAAGAAACATAAAGCAATAGTCTAAATAATTACTCAGATAGACTATAAGAAAATTATCTCAATTTATTGATTAATATACTCAACTTTACTTCATGAATAATGTCCGAGAAAAGCAATCCTGTCTTTTTCTCCAGAATGCTTTGCAGGCTTTTTTGTGTTTCTCTAGGGCCCTACATTATGTATTAATAACAAATAGAAGAGAATATAGCATATCCTGTTTTCCCATGAAGCTTTGTGTATCCAAAACTGACCTTAAGCCATAACTATGATGAAAGATGAGAAATATAAATAGAAAGGAGTCTTGTTGATGGAATATTAATTAGCCATGAAAGTGATACTGTGTCTGTGCTTGTGATCTACTTTCTCTCTGTAGCACGTAGATGAGGCTAGTCATCATGGAATGATGTATCTACACAACACAAAATTTAGGTAGTTTCTCTAAAAGATTTTATTTGGAGAGGCAAAGTTTGCCTGGTGAAAAGCAAAAAAAAAGCTAAGCAATGCAATTAGCTCAGTACCATGTGGCTGCTGAGTGGTGGTAGACTGTAGAAGAGGTCTCCTGTCTCAGTCCAGTAGGAAACATTTGAAACATGAAAGTTGAAATGAAACCCCACTTTAAAATTCACTTTTGGTGATAGCCTCATCCCCATTGGCCTTTTTTTAGTGGAAAAATTGCTCTTAAAAGTTGGGGGTTTTTTTCCCCTTGATTATTTTTAATAAGCCTAAATGAATAACCCTTAGATGAGCACCTGGTCTAGATTTTTGTCACCAACACATGAACTCACGTTAAATTTTTCCTACAAGACTTAACTCAGTATTTATGAAAACCTCTGTCCACAGATGCTTTCTCTCCTCCCTCAACTGATCCTGAGATACAGAAAGACTTCATTTCCCAATAGCCTCTACATTTTTTCTCCACTGATGAGATATTCATTTGCTCTGAGATAATAACCTCTTGATTCAAATCAGGCATTGCCTGTAGCCTGCTCATATCCCCTGCTTGTTAGTCTTCATCTAGGCTGTGCTGCTTTCATGGGAACCCAAGCAAATATCTTCAATCAGAGGTAATACAGACAACAGTTCTTTAGGGCCTGGTAAACATCACTGGCTCAGAAACTCTTCTGTAAATAAGTAACCATCTTGCTTAAGGAGTATATTTGCTGTATTGGGACGAAGTGAAGAACTTTGTGGCATTTCATTAATCTTCTATGAGGTATGACATTTTATTTATCACCAACAGAAACCTGTAAAGAAAATTATTACCTCAGTGATGCTCCTGCACAACGGGGAGATGAGCAACAGTTTTCCCAGACATGGAGACATGAGAACCCAGCTTGGAGAGCTGTGGAAGTCAGCCATGGCCTCGAAACCTTGTCAGAAAAAATTTGTCTGCCTTTTCAGGGACAGTGAGCAATCATTCATTTTATACTTTCCTCTCAACTGCCAGGATTTTATAGACTCCAGACATCTATTTTTTCCAGGCTGAGGAATCCTAGTGTATTTGAATCTTCTGAGAAAAAAGTCATGTCAAACTGTTTTAACTGACTGAGGAATAAGGGAGAAACCATAGAGGTCATATGTCTTACAAAACTTTTTGATACAGCTTGGCATAAAACTTTCATAAGCAAGTCAAGAAAAATTAGTGAAACAGCTATAGGGTGGATACAAAATTATGTTAATTTAATGTCAGAATAAAAGGATGTATAAATAGATTTCAGCCATTATGTCCTGCGCCTAGCCAATATTTTCACCTATGGCTTGGGTAAAAGAATAGAATATGAGTTTATTAAATCCATGGATGATCCAGAACTGGCCAGTCCGTAATGAGATTGAAGAACAGGATTAAAGTGCAAAATGATCTTGATAAATTGAAGAAATGTTCTGAAAAATTGGGATTCAGTTCAACAAGGACAAGTACAAAGTTATATATTTTATCAAAAATTATGAACTACACAAATACAGAATGAGGAACAACTCGCCAGGAAGTAGTTTGGGAGAGGAGGACCTGTCAAGAACAGTGAGTCACAAACCCAAAATGCCATGTTACCATTGAAAAGCAACATCACTGGGGTTTATAAGGTACTCAGGGAAATGTCATATAAGAAGAAATCTTTCTATGCTACTCAGCATTGATAAAGCTGTCTTTCTTATGGTCCAAGAAAGACAGAGAAGAGGAAAGCAGTGATTTGGAATTGAGGTATGACCAAGGAGGAAGGATTTTGAGAAATGGGACTGTTAAGCCTAGAGGAAACTGGAGATAAGTGCAGTAGTGTTTAAATACAGAAAATAACTCTCAAGGAAAGAAAAATCCCTTCCTTCTTTTCCTTGTGAATGGTCTACTGCATTTCAGAGAGAAAAGAGCTCTCTGAAACACTCTGAAGCAAAGAAAGTTCAGGATAAATGTTAGTTAAGACTTCATGACAGGAAGGGTAGTTAAAAACTGCAATAGTTTGAGACACTGAAATCTCTATCACTTGAGCTTTTTTATAAACAAGTTTAATCAATGTATTTGTTAGGCAGAAATCTATAAGGATACTTTTCATATTCTTTACCCTTTCTTTATGGATGGATGTGTTGTGACGATTATTTGATGTGATTCTCACCCTTATTTCCTTGATGATTTATGTACATGGGTAAAAACCTGCAAGGTAACGAGGAATGTAGAATAGAAGAATACTACAAGCTGGCAAGATGTTGGCTGCATTTTTCTGCTTTAATAGGATTTGATAATCAAATATCTGCAACTCTGAAGCATCAGCTCAAACAATATTCCATCTTGAGCAGAAAATGAATATGAAAGATGACCTACCCAAAAAGCAAACAAGGACCTGTATATATATTCTCTTCAATATCTAATGTATTTAATGGATTGGATTAATAGCAAGCACTCCAATTGATGTCAGCAATGAGCTACAGCACAGGTAACAGCCTTTTGCTGAACACCCACTTAGTACCACAGAGAAGTCATCCAATTTCAAGAAGAGAGAACGACACCTGGATCTCCAACAGACTCATGGATAAGATGCTGCATTGATGTTATCACAATGATCACTTTAACTTGATAACCACTAAATTAAGCAGGTCTGAGAACTGCACTTTCATTTACCACTTTCAAAGGAAGAATGCCAAACACAAGATTACTAGGGTTTTGAGGAAAACATGAACACAGACAAGAAACTCTCATCAGGCCTCTTCCCTTTCTTCAAGAGACATACTCTGAGAGTGCATCCCTCAGCTAGGTCTTGGACATACGCAGAGTGAGACTTTGTTTCTTTCATTTGTGCAAATCACTATCACATGACCTCAAAACTTCCATATTTTCTTTGTTCCAAATTTCCTTTGGACAGTTCCTTGTGTTGACAGAACTTCTGCCTTCTAAGTAGATGAGATGGTAAGGGAACAGTGGGGTCAGTAGGACAGGGAGCCTTCAGTGTGTCCCATGACACAGAGTCACAATGTGGGGTCCTGTAGATCCGAAAACAGCAGCTTTCTCATTTGAGCTGACAAAAAAAAATATACATATAACCTTATTAAGATACTTGAAGGTTCTGAGAAAGTATTTCAATATGAAGTACAATTTGCTTTAAAGAGAAGCCAATCGAATCAGCATACACAGTATGTAGTCAATACTTCTACAAAGTACCACCTACCTACAAACAAATCATATCTCTACCCTACCACACAAGAATACACTTGAATCTAATGAATGCAGAAACCAAGGAAAAGAGACGAAGTAAAAGTAGGACCTCTGCAAAAAAGAATTGAAAAGTACGTTAGCCAAGAATTCTGTATCATCAGTACGAAAGCATACATTTAAGAGTATTTATACGTTTGTTCAAAGCTGGAGAAAAAATCATTAGAAATAAAACAAAATTTTGGGGCTTTGGACAGCTGTTTTCTAAACCCTTCAAGAAGTCTAGTACTCCTAAAAGAAACACTGAGATAAGGAGAACTGAGTTGTAGTGATCCTGTAGGGACTGATGTTTTTGCTTCCTAAATGTTACACAGATAGCAGGATTTCAATGTTGTAAAAATTTACCCAAACTCCCTGCATAATATATTCCATAGGATTTTCCTGAATGCACTCCTCATCCAGACACATTAGCTACAGATGAAATGATGAAAAAAAAAATCATCCAGTCATTCTGACATCACCACACCACACACTCCCATTGAAACACCAACCATAACTTCTGGTAAATTGTTCCAATCATCAGTTCATAGTTAAATTTTAAATCTTTTTTCTAGTCTGAATCTGTCTATCTTACAGCTAGAGGGCTTCATGATGATTTGTTTGATACCTTGATTGGCACTCTATTTTCAAAGTTTTCTCAAGATAGGTTCTTGCAGGCTATGATGAAATCAAGCTGAGCCAGTTCATATTTTCCATATAGCAAATTGTTCTGTTAAGATAGCAAATACACAGGGCTTGTTCTGTTTACACAGGACAAATGCAAAAAAGTCAGGCACTTGGCACTCAGTACGCTCCAGCTTTCAAATCTCTAATTGTTGCATTTTTATCCTCCGTTTTGGATTTCAGAATGTTCATTTTCTAAATTAAAAATTTTCCAAGGACACACCAGCAATGTCAAAGTTGATAATTTATCACACCTGAGTGAAGCTGACACGCCCACCACAGCATGCACTTTTGTCACACACACATTATTGTAGAGAGAATCTGAAAGTCTTCGTCTGCTGTTCCATAGTGTGATCTAGTGATCTACATCAGACCCTAACTATTACTCCACTTAATTTTGAAATGTGAGTAGGTATTCAGGATCACTTACTCTATCAGCAAGTTATGGAGAGGTCATGATAATTTTCCTTCCCCTTTTACTACAACATCCTTCCCCCATAAAACTGAACTTGCAGTTTTAAAATTCCAGTCAAATCTTGCAGCTCCAGTACCAGTGACTAAACAGGTATATGGTCCTAATCAAAAAATTAAAATTCTTCCTGATTATTACACAGAATCCTGATACTGGTGTATGGATATATTGATGTATAAAGAATGTCTTTTTGTTCTGTCCCTTGAAAGTTTATTTAATTTGGGGTATTTTGTCCTGATTTGGCATAAAATGGATACTATTTGTTCTGTTCTTGTCCTCTCTGAACTGTTAGACTTTTGGAAGTTTTTTATTTTTATAGTCCAGCCTCTTCCTCACACAAAGCTTCTTCTGTACTGCAGTGGACACAACATTTTTCTTGCTTTCTCTGCTATGAGCATCACTGCTTTATATCTAACATCATACACAGCAGCTATTCAGTTTGAGAATCTTCAAGGAGAGAAGATCACAGTGAATTGCATCACTACCAGTCCCGTCCAAACTCTCCATGTGTTATCACATACAGAAGTGCCATTTGTGCTAATATGCAATTTCACTAGTGGAAATTTTCCTGCCAAAATCAAAATGCCTTCCCTGAATGATGTCATGAGACTTGGCTCTAAGAAGACAGCACAGTTCTTTATTGTCTAGTCTCCTTTACAAGTTGTTCTTTCCATTCCTTTTAGCATAGTAGTCTTGGACTGAAGGGTCCTTTTAGGACCCAGCTTTAGCATCTTGCAGGTGGCCCTGAAAAGCAAGCTCGTGTTTCTATTGTGCAGGTCCCAGATCCATTTGACCAGATGAATCTCCAGAGATATTCTGCAGTCTCCACTTGAAACTCACTCAGCATACTTGGATATTTCTAAATTTATTCAGCTCTTCTTTTCTATCTTCCTCTTAGTGTCTGCAAGCTTTCTACTTCCATGTGCTTACAGGGTATTCAGTGTCACCCATTTTATCTCCAATACTTGTGAAATCCTCCTTTTCTGTTTCGGCATCCTCTCTTCAAAGTCTTTGTTCACTTTGACTGTGGCTAACCACTTACTATCTGGTCTTTCTTTGATTTCCTAGTGTTTCCTAATGTCTCTGAGGTTTCATGGCAGTCAGCAACTTTTATTACGTATGGGAGGAGCAAATTCTAATCTCAGGAAACGAAGCAAGCACAGCACTAATTCCATCTATTTTCACCATGGTAATAAATATTACTTGTATGCAGGGCAAAATCTGCTTAAAAAATTTCTGAAACTCTTTCTAAGTACTCCTATCTGCTGCCCTTGTCTGTCCAATCACAAAGTCCAGGCTTCACAGAGCTGTTGCAAACACAGCAAAGTTCACAGTTTAGCTCAACCTACTATTTGCTTCCAGGGATTAAGAACTTAAAAATTTAAACCCAGTGATTGATATTATACCTGTAGAACGCAACAGCATAATCCTTAGACAGAAACCCAAACAAACAGGTATGCTTTTTCCATCCTTTTTAGGATCTATGTAACCTTCATAGATGGCAAACAACTCCTGCCATTTCACTTGAAGCGTGAAGGTATTTCACTCGTCAGTAGATTAATTATTTCTCATAAAAAGAACACTTAAGAACACTTTTTCCTCCCCAAGATGTATGCTCATATTCTCAAATACATCATTATGTGGCACAAACACTGTGCACATGTACATAGGTATAGCTATGAGAACCATGAATATATAAAATAAATGCACATAACTCCAGTATTTCTGTAGGTGTAAGTAGTTAGCTGCTCTCTGAAGGTTTGTCTCATAACTCATAGTGTTTAAGGCAGTCTTTTTTCTCCCCTGGATTGAAAAATAGGTATAATTATCATAAAAGGCACCACTATTTCCAATGCACCTCTGTGAATAAATATCAATTAATTCATGCATCATGGAATGATAATGAAATATTATAACTTCATCTGTGATAACAGTGTAACTTTTCATGCCAGTTCACTTGCAATCATCCTCTCTAGATTGCTAATTATATGCCTGAAGCTGTATTTAGTGGAAAAGATTGAACCATTTGTTCCTTTGTATATTTTGTCAGAATAAGAATAAGCCTGTATGAAATATCTTTGGACTTGTTCACACAGAAAAAAATCCAGTACTCAAATCTAATGCATTGTTTACTTGGTCTAACCATAAAATACCCCAATTCTCTGTGCAAAGACACTCCTTGGGGCACATGGGTCCTCTAGCCACCCACTGGACTGTTCTTTCAAGTCTTTGGGCTATTATGTTGTTATTATGCTATGGCATGTGTGCCAAACACACTGTGGCAACATAACTGAAGAAATAGCATCATGCACAGATCTTACAGGTGTCCATGCATTTTTTTCCTGTGTCATTGTCTCTACGATCTGCCATGCCCCACAGAACAGATTTGTAAGAATATTTCTTTCCTTAAAAAAAATTGCAGAAGCAAAATCTTTTCACCCCTTTACTTGTGCACGGGATAGAGCTTATCTGTGCTATCTCTTTAACATTGACTAAAACCTTGTACCTCGATAATCTTATTTCTGTTTAGCTCCAGGCTAGTTTTGTCAATCCCCTCATTGTAGCAGTTAAAGCTTCCAGATGCAGGGTTCAGGTTTGATGTATCAAGGTTTGACTGCAGGGATGAGGCTCTGGATTTAGTGGAGGATCTGTCTCTATGGAGACTCCTATAGAAATTGTGTTATTTGTGTTACCCGCAGTGATGGAACAAAATTGAGGCTAGACACCGAAAGTCAATCTGTCAGGGGAGATGGAGGAAACCCTGACAAAATGCTGGGGCCCTGGTTATATGAAAGGCAAAAGAGACCTGATGATCATAATTTTCCCCACTGACTCTAAAACCTGTGAAATCACACCATCATTAGTGATATATTTAGTTAAGACCAGTTTCAGGGATATTTGACAGTCTCTCTATATTCTGAGGGATGGACTTGGTTGTAGAGGGAAATATTTAAAGACTGCTTTATGAGGTATCTACACTTAAGCGATATCAGCCAAAAATGCAAAGTCCCTAAGAGAACAGATGTCTTTCAGGTATTTTCTTTTAGTAACAAAATCTTACAAAGTCAGATGCTCCTGAAATCTTCCAAAATATCTACTGTTTTAATCTCAGTAGAAATGTGCAAGGACAGCAAGGTGACTGCACAGTTAACAATATTTAAGGGAGGTTTAGCTTTCACATCAGTCTTCTTACAATGGAAAGTCATGCCTTCATGTCTCATAACATAATTTTCCCTGCACCTGAGGTACTCTCAGCATGTATAAATGCACAGTCAATATCTCTTGTTGGTTGACATAAACTAACTTCTGCAATATGACAATGATGCATGTATAATTCCTAAATAAAGGGTAGGGGGCTGGAAGACTTATGTGCACAGTTTACGGGATTTGGTCTTCACTTCTCAGCAATGCGCTTTGAAGACAATCATGTCAGGAAGGACTGAAAAGACTTGTCATCTGTCATGCATCTGGAAGCATGGGGAAGAAATCTGTGATCTTTGCCCAGTTTCTAATGATTTCAAATTACAACTGGTACTAAGCAAAGCATCTGGTGATGTTGCTGCCACCTCACCCTACGTATGGTGAAGCGTAGTAGAGATCTGCAATGTAGGTAGCTGCCTCTTCATGTTGGGTTCACAGCATCGAGAGGAGAACGTGTAAGAAAGTTTACAGTCTCCATCTCCTGCTGTCTTAGCACTGCAAACTGACAGTATCAATCTCCAGCCCAACTTTCTACATGAGCCTTACTAGCTCTGAAAGGAAGATCAGTAGTATTAAACATAATCACCAGGATATGTGCAAAGGGAAACTGTACAACCATTTATTTTGCAGCTCTAAAGGAAAAGGAGAGAAAACACAATTTTGTTGCAACAGCAGACCTCTTTGAAAGACTTTTTTTACTTTTACCTGCTGATTTTAAGCAAATAATTTTATTCTGGACAGCCTGTTCCTGGAAATGGCCTCATAATTGCTAACTTTATCTTCTGCTGCCAGTGTCTATTTAATCACCTCCTTGTTGCATTCACAGCCCACACACTGACGCAAAATCTCCCCCTGTTCTGATTCTTCACCTATTAAAGCTTTGGCCCGAATATCTCTCTAATGCTGAATGAACAAACACCAAGTCAATGTGAAAGTCAACCAGGCATAACTTGCTGCATAGTATTTCTCTGCATGTTCCCCTTTTGCAACTCAAATATAAAATAGCCTAACAATGTGGCCTGAAAGATGCTGGAATTCAATAGTGTCAGACATTTAGGTACTATGCAAAAGCAGATGCTTTTGCTGTATATTAAAATATTCTTGTTGAAATTGCTGCCCTGATTTACTGATAATGTAAATGAGGCTTTAAATTTAGTTACTTAAAAAAAAGGAATCAGAACCTAGCATCAGATTTCATGCCCCCCTCCCTAGGAGAGCTGGCCACCAGCAGTTTTGATGATGCAATCCACCAACACCTTTGAAAATTTAGGGTTTCTGAAACCTGAGCTAGGTACTATCATATCCACTTATGCCAAATCTGGAACAATTCTACATTGGCACTACAAATCCAGCTTTAGGCACCTGAGGACTTTGAGAAAGTAAAATATCTCTTGACCTCAGGCACCTCTAGGCTTGGAAAACAGACAAATAGCAACCCTCCACAACTGGGTTGTGACCATTTTGTACTCAGGTGCCTGAATTCCATCTAAGGCCTACTTTGGGTAACTAAGCCCTTGTTTAGATATGGCCTGGAAGCTCAGTTTTAGGTATCCAGGCATTTTGGCATAATGCCAGTATTTTTGAAGCAGTGGAGGAATTTCTGTACCTTATCCAGGAGATAAGGCTGTGATACGTGTCCCTGGAATTTACAGGGACATGCCCAGTGCCAGTACAAGGCAGTTGTGCAGCTCTCTGCAAAGACATGTATCTTCCATGCACTGTGGGAATAAGCATGGGGCCAGACACCTTTCACAGACTCAGAAGCTGTGTGGGAGGTACCATAACAGGAGTTAGATTATATGTCTGCCCCCCCCAAAAAAAAAAAAAGACTAGTAGGAGTCATTTTGTTACGTATCTGTGCAAAACTGAAGCAATGCAGAGGGGAAGCAGGCTGTTGTGTTTACCACGTGTGTGTTTTAACTGTGTACAAACAAGCTGCCTGCTATTTTCTTGCTGCAGAATATGTTATTTCCCCAGGAACAGGGTAAATACTATATTTCCACGTGGAGAAGCAATAGTTTGCTGGATAGGAAGGGACAGCTGGCATGTGTCTGTTGTGGCACTTTCCCTCTGCGCAGTTGTCAGGATGCAGCACAATACTGGAGTAAAACAGAATTTTAATGAACAAGCTGCAGAGAGAGAAATAAAACAAATTTGTCTCTATCCAAGTAATCAACCACCAAACATGCACATAAAATTCAGATATGGCAGAATAGCAAGTAAGCGTCTGTGATCAGTTCAGATTTTTCTTTTCATTGACTTTCTCATATAAAATCTAACCCAGTGCATCTATGTGAATGTAAATTTATGTTGAAATTGAAATCTCAGCCTGTTAGTAACTATCTTGTTATGGCTGCTAGTACTGTCTGTTGCTGTTGCACACCTTACATTTTTTGCTGTTACTTAAAAAATCTCATTTTATGTAAACAACAAATTTATCTGCATTTTTGCCCTCAAATCCAGGCTGGATTTATAGACAGTTTATTACATTGTGGTTTTCACTCCTCACAAAAAAAATCAGCTCACAGTGTTTCCTTGGAGAAAGTGATGAAGCCCAAGGTTGTGTTTTCTTTTCTACATAGTTCAGGTGTGCCAAGAAACAATCCTTTCAAGGCAATTTGCACCTGATAGCACACTGGTGAGAGGTGGGCTCTTCAGATCCATCATTGAGGCACAATCTCTCTGTTAAAGAGACCATTTCCACTTTTAAATCAAATGATGACATTTCAAAATAATTCAAGCATTAAATAAATTAATTTTTAATGCTACTCTTTTTTTTGCTATATGTAAAAGAAAGATTCAGAGCACTTGTGCTGTCAGCTGTGCCATATACCTGCTACAGTGGTAGGACTGTAGGGACCAAAGACCGATGTGTGGTACAGCTTATAGAGACACTGATAAGAAGACAAGTTTGGATGGAGAAGTCCAAACAGGAAGTTTTAGTGCTTCCTTCTGCTGTTTTGACATTATGAATTCAAAATGCCCAGTCCTACATAGACAAAATGGGAACAAAGCTGAGTCAAAGTAGGAGGATGGGAATGAAATCCAGACCCACTGAAATCCTGGCAAATTTTTCATGGACTGAGGGCAACCACTAATTTGTTGCATATGTAACTCTCTCCCGAGGCTAAAGCACCACTATTCACCTACAAGAAGGGAAACGTGGATAGGAAATTTGCAAATCTTCATTGGATAATGACAGGGAACTCCCTAAACTAAGCTATGCTGAGAAGCCAAAATAAAGGATGGTGAAAGTGCACTGCATTATTCAGTGCCGACAGTGGGACTTGTTAGTTACTTTTCCTGACTTCAACAGATTTTGTAACAGTCACTTAGTGTCAGATCAGGCCTCAAATTCTATTCCTGCCTTTCAGAACCACAACTGCAGCCATATAAAAACAACTAAATAGCATTTATCCTTCTCAGGTCCCTACCTCTACCTTGGGCCCTTTTCCTAGGAATACCTATCTCAGCCTGTTGGATCTCATGACTTTCATTTCCTGCACTCTGTATGCACTTTCCTAGGAACACTCAAAGGCAATGAGAAAGTATTGACATTTTGATAAGGAAACTGCAGAGATATAACATGCCCTACAGAGCAATATGCTGTCAGCTGACTGCCTGGTAAAGGGGCCAAGCAGCCTCCTACAAGAGTGAGTCACTTTTATTTCCACTACTTCTTGCTCAGTGCAGTGAACACAGGGGAAATGAAGGGCCTGATCCAGAGCTTATTGACGAAACACAGAGTCTCCCTGCTGGATTTGGCTTTATCATGGGTTTTGGCAGCAGTTCAGCCTTTAACATTTTCCACTCTTGAAGAGACACTAGTTGCTATTAGCCCTGCTGACAGGTTCTTCTCTTTCCTTTTTAACCTGTAATTCTTTTTCAATTGGAATTGTCTGTAGGGTAACTAAGTTAACACTTCGCTCTGGGATGACATTTTCATTTCCAGTGTACAATCTTGTAATGAAAGTAGCTTACAGCGACTTTTTCTTCCTTATGCCTCTGACTCCTGTGGAAGCTTCATAGCTACTCCATGAAGTGTTGTATCCCTGAACTCTATTCCATGCTCTTCTGCTCTCTCTCATCGTATTCCACTGTCATCTCAACTCTTCTGTGTTTTATTTAGTGTGCGTAGATTGATAGACAGGAACACTTCAAAGCCTGGGTCAGGAATGAGCCCCACTGACCCTAGCAGGTAGTCTCTGCTCTGACAGTCATGTCCCTCAAAACAACCGTGGCTGCACTTTGTGATGCAGCAAGGCATGTTGCACCAGCTGCTGTTGGCACAGGGGAGATCAAGACCTTTTAACATGCCTCTACTTCTTCTTGTAAGTCCTATGTGGGAACCACAGTCCCACCCAGGGCAAGTTCTAACGGGAGATGGTAACAAACTACAGAAGGAGAAAGGGGAAGTGTTCTTTTCAGGTTACATAGGCTCAGAAAGAAACCTGGTCAAAAGCACTGTAGGAATTTCACTTTTAATGTCAACAGTCTTTTTACCAGGACCTAAATTAACTTCTCCTTCTTTTTGTCAAGCAATGATTTGTATATCACGAGGTATAAATTCTGCCTTGGGATAGGACACTGCTGGGAACAAAGGGCCATCCCTATTCTTTGTGTAGCTGTCCACAAGAAAGGAGGTGAGCAGTTGAGGGTTTGATGAATAAGAGATTATGATTTGTTTTCAAGAGGTGGCATTTATTCATAGATGTGCAAAGAGACCAGGGTTTCTTTCTTGCACCATCCATCTCCCCCAAGGCTTCCTATGTATCTTGGCCTAAACTTAGCAAATAAGTATGTTTTCCCCAGCACTTGGAGATTGCAAAGGTTGCTCAAACAGCAGGACTCCAAGAAAACAACAAGAAAGTAAATGAGAAGAAAAGGAAGGGGAAAAGAAAAGCCTATTGCTTTTTACCTCTGTGAAAGGCACTGAATTTCAATGCTTCCTCTCTGTTGTTCATATCTTGCTGTGCTATCTTTAATGCAGTTTATAAACTCCTCAGTGCAGACACCTGCTTGTTTTATTTGCAATCATAAGATGTTCTTTGAATAAATTGCTAACAACTAGAACAATAATATTACTGAGCAACAGTGGTATTTACCATGGCTAAAGCAGGCAATGGGGAGTTCCCTAACCCAGAGCAAAGAGGTAAGAAGGAGTTTACAAGTGCAGCACAATTAAAAGGTGCTAATATCGTTAATTATTATTAATACCTGTATTTCTGTAGCAGAAGGAGATACAAGCAGATTCAGATCCCAGGGCTACACAGTGTTGTTCAAAAGCATAATAAGATCATTCCTGCCCTGTAAAAGAATACGTTCAAAGGCTTTTCTCTTGAAGAGCATTCACAGATGAGGGAATATTACAAGTCTGAAGAGCAGCTTGCAGAACTCCTAGGCAATGCAGACAGAGGACTAATAATGTTCCCATTATACAGATGGGGAACATGGATATTTGCATCAGCTCACAAAAAAGGCTCTGAAGCACTGCAGTGAATCCAAATCTCGTGATGTCTAGTTCTGCACCTTAACTACAAGGTTGTCCTTAAGTTACTGCTTATCATTATTGAGCATTTCTAAAAATGTCTTCAGTGTTGAATATTTTAGCTTTTAAAAACCAAGAAATCTAAATTTAATTCTCTTGAACTGATGCAATTTCCTAAAAGCCTGAGATATAAAGAATAATGCTATGTGTATAGGGAGAATAAAAGAAGATTCTTCAAGACAAAATTAATAAGACATAGATAGAAAATTGTAGTACGAACTTTTAACTGCCATCTTAATAAAGGCTAATGTTACAGCACACTGAAATTTGCACTAGAAAACTTTTATTACATCAAATATTATATGACTGCAGGGCATAACCAACTCTTCAGGTGACAACAGTTATTGGTTTTTGGGAACTCTTTTCTAGAACTATCTCCCTTATGTTGTATATGTTTATAATTTGTCAAATGTAGATTTCTTTTTCTGTTTAACTTTTATATTTCTGGATCCTAACATTTGCCATTGATACTCTCTGATGATATTATCTAGAAAAAAATAGAGTGCAATTTCTCAATGATATGATACATACATGTGAGAGACTTCATGTTTGTATAAACCAGGAAGAAAATTATTAACTCCACAATTAATTTCCTCCATTTTAAGCTCCTGTTGGGTCACCACTAAAATGAAAATCCAAACTGGTAATTTTTTTTCTATACTTTGATATTGCTAAATGCACCAAAATAGTAATATGGCCCTTGCACTCCAAACCCTCTCTTCTGTCTGATCTCTGAGGATGCAAATTTATTTCTTGGATGACTTCTTACTGCCAACTCTGCCTGAACAAACTCATATTAATTTCAGGGGATTCCTGATTTAATCTCTGGTGAGTTAATCAAGATGACCACCAGCATACTAATACATGATGTTACTATACTTCTTAATATCACAAATTGTATCAGAATACTGTTTTCGTCAGATTGTAAATCAAACACTCCAAAGATAGTAAGGGTTAGTATTAATATAGATTTTGGAAACAGTAATATTACCCTTCAAGTATATGTGTTTTTAATTGATCACCACTTATTTTTTATCCCAGGACCCCTGTGCTCTTAGTGGATTGAACTATGTTTTCTGTACAACTTGCTGAGTAACAACGTAAGGGTTAAAGCTTATAAAGCTAGATCATCTCATTGTGAGCTGAATAATTTCTCCCTGAAGGAATTCAACCAGGATTCTAGACACTAGCAAGTAAATGGATTTCTGGATACATTCATAAATTTTATTCTCCTGCCATTTATTCTTCTCACTTGAACTCTAATCATAAAGCTATTTCCTTAAAATATCACTGTTGATTTGTGGGTTTTTTTAGTGTTTTGTGCACATGTTTACTGATGAACTGTTGAAGATGTGGAAAATTAACACATAACTTCTGTTGGAATATGTCTTTACCACGATGTCTCTACAACAAGGAGGCCTTTTACAGTTTCAGGCTATCTAATCCAGACTTTGGTTCCTGTCTGGATTTTTTCCATTGGTTCCTCCTTGCTGCTGACTTCATGATAAGACAGAGTCCAACTCGTTCCCTGTATTGTTGATGTATGGCTTTTTCTGTATAAATTTTTAATCCTGTCTGAGGACAGATGATAGATGAGATCATAAGTCACATCACTACCTGTGGCATCTGACTTCTGCTCTTCTGCAGTTGTCTAATTCCCTTCCTCTGCTGTCTGGACCTTCAGTGTAGTTATGGCACTTAGTGACGTGGCTTAGTGGTGCCCTTGGCTGTGCTGGGTTAACGGCTGGACTCAATGGTCCTAGGTCTTTTACAACCTCAATGATTCTACAATTCTATGTTTCTCAGTCTCATCTGGGGTTGTCTTTCCCTTGCTTTCTGTGGCTAGACCAATAGCAATGGAGAATCTGGGTACGGTCTCTTGACTTCCATGTGTCCTCCTAGGGACAGCAGCTAACTGTGCCTTGAAAGGTGCAGAGTCTCTGACCTTTGAGAGGTGTGCAGAAATACCCCCTGCATAATGGCAGGGTGTATTGTAGAGAGGCTCAACCATACATTCAGGAGTGCCTTCAGGGAACTCTCAGCTGTGTCATCTGGGTCTTGATTCTCTTAGTGTTGACTCTAATTTTTGAATTCAGAGGCAGTACCTTCAGGAGAGATGTTTTGTGCTCACCACCACATTTGATATGTAGCTCCAGTGTACTGTGGCTTAGCATCTGAACACAGTGGGGAAGGTATGCTTCTGCATAATGTATTTGCAGCCTCTTGATGACAAATTGTAAGTGTCCTACAGACAATACATCCTCCCAGAAATAGAATAGAATCATAGAA
>VYXB01006764.1:0-43474 GCA_013397135.1 Pachyramphus minor
CCCAAACCATTTTAGGCAACACCGGCCACCGAGCCCCACAGGACTGCCCCCCCCACTGACCGCCTTCTTGCCAGACCTCTCCTCTCCTCCCCCCCCCCCCCCCCACTCCCCTAAAACAGGACTGCCAAACCTCCGCCTGTCCGCTTGCTTCGAAGTTCTCCGAAGTTCCCGCTGCACCACGGGAGCGCATTGCCACTCTTGCAGCATAGTCTGGTATAATACGCTTCCAACATTGGCTAAATATACGGCACTGACTACCCTTCGTGTTTCTGTATCCTGATCCATTTTACTTGAATAAGTTGATCAGCCCTTATTTCCCCGCTTGAGACGATTTTGACAATAGGGTTGTTTTTATTGGTAAATAACATTTTTTGAAAAGGCGGCTTATGGTAAAATTGCTGTTAAGGCTATGAGGAGGGACTGATATTTGTGGAACCTAGACCACTCTTAACGATTCTCTGGCTGCTACGGAGAGAGAAAGTGGGTGCCGGCCTTGCTTTCATGTTTGGAATGAAAATTCTTTGAAAGAGATATTGACTTTCAAATGAGCTTTATCCTTCATAGTTTTCAGCATTTTTCTTTGAGAAAAAGATAGTTCATGTGTTAGACTTGTACCTGAAATACCAGTTAAACCATGCATACATCTCAAACCACAGCTTTTTGCTTGTCTTTAAATATGGGAGTATGGGGGGTACAGCTGTAAACCCCCTAAAGGTGAGGCCATGAAAAGATCCACTTTGCACAGAAATCACACAACGTGAAGACAAAATGAATCTCTTTATTTAAGGATGGGCTAGCTTTTATCTGGTAGGGCATGGAATGCATGGAATTTGTGAGGAATCGTGCCAGGGGAATATCCATATATGGGAATTGGGCTGGAATACATCCAAATATGGATAAGGAGAGATACAAAAATGAGGGACAGCTATAAATTTTAACTAACAGGAGCCAATAGGCAAAGGGTTTACAATCAGCGAATAGGAAAATGGCTAATACTATCTTAAACTGCAGATTACATACAAAGTAAGATTTTTTCTAACAACATTGTTTAATAAATTGAGTAAACATAACACTTTTATAATATGAAAAGGCAGTCTCTGAGGTAGGAAGTTATTTGTTGTCCAGTAATCCAGCTGTTAAAGCTGTCTTTTCTTCAATTCTCTTTCTCTTCAGATGTTCTTTTCCACCACATATAAACCTCTTGTGGAGTATTCCCAAGATGGGAGGACTTTTAGCTTTGGCTAAGGCATTTTTAAAACTTCCCTAGAATAGAATAAAAACTAATCCATATTTTTAGGGCAAGTACAGTCAAATAAATAAACTCCATCAATATTCAATATACCTTTAGACTTGCTTTAAAGAAATTAGGTTTTCCATATCCCTTGTAATTTATAGTTGATATTATCCATGAACCTACAGTGTTATATTGCAAAATATACCTTGGGTCTCTTACAATTCTGACATAGTGTCCACTTTTTAGTCTTCCCACAATACTTGAATCTTAAAAGTGATGAAAAAGAAGCACATCCTTGTGTGACAATGTCTCATGTAAAGTACAGCATGTTTTATGCTGCAGTCATGTCCTTAAACATTTATCATATACTGTCCCACCAGGAGATGCTTGATTACTGGAGCAATAGCTTCATTTTCAAGCATCCCCTTTGGCAGCCAAGGAAAGGACAGCCAACTAACTGACAGCAGCACAGCATTTAAGTCATGGCTCTGGTGCAGAATTGAATATAGAAGAGAAGCAATGACTAGCTATTGAACTGCAGTGGAGAAATGATTTGTGCTGCCTGCTGCTGTATAAAGTCTATTATGCACAATAAGAGCTGTTTAGTTCCCCCGAATTTGAGGTTTACAACTCTCCACAATGTTGGTGGAACATAACGTCCTGGCAAGTTTATTTTTTCCTATAGCTTGGGCAATTATTTGGCATTGATTTTCTTAAAGTTTTGTCTTGCATGTAAGCTTTTTGTTGGCAAACTTTGTAGAAGAGTTTGAGCAAGTCAGTAAGATGTGAGAATACAGATGAGATCAGTACTTGGCTCATGCTTTCCTTTTACGAGACAGAAATATTAAAAATGTAGTTTTCAACCCTCCTCTCTAGACACACACCCACAGATGGAGGGATGGACCTGTATTTTATTTATTTGATTTGATTTTGTTCCCTGATAAGTCTCACACTTCTTAATATTGCCATCTACTCTACTTATAATAATCAAAATGCTCTGAATTGGCTCCACATGATGGGACTGCTTCCTCATTCACATTTTTTTAAGCAGTGACACTACTTGATTTAAAGCCAGTTGACCAGTTATGCTGAAGAGATATAATAGCATTGGTTATGCTGAATTAAAACAACAAAGTCTAATTATCCGTGATTCAGCTGAGTATTTTATGAGGTATTTTCAACCATATAAAAAAGGTATAAAGCACCACTGTCCAGATTTGGTTGCAGTTTCCCGCCTCTTGCTCATGTAATATGCAAGGCTGTGATGAATCTATTGCTTTCACACTGTTTTATTTTGTGATGACTGTAATTGAAGTCATTTGCTGGTAATCCTGTTGTCTAATGAAAACAGTTCAGGAAGTGTTACTTACGGTATTCTGCAAATCAAGAACACACATTCGTTAAATTGACCTAAAGCAGAAAATAAAGATCATCCCCTTAAATTCTGATAATGTTATTCTTACTAGATACTCTAGTAGGCAGGTAGGAAGAATATTTCCATGGCCTTTTATAATGCTTTGAGAAGTATTTCTAAGAAGCCAAAAATACTCTAAGTTAGCATTTTTGTCTTCTCTTAGATATGTATTGTCTTCTTTATAAGTTCATCTTTAAAACTAGGATGTCTAAATTTAGACAAATGACATATAAAGCTATGTTTAATGTAGTATTTAAAGTTGGCAGACATACAGACACTTGAATTTTAGGCACTACACTTGAGAATTGTTCTATCTATATATACAATAACTCCTGAGGATGTTAATGGAGCTATACCTGGGCTTATCAAGAGAACCACACTGCCCTTCTTTATTGTGGTCCAATCTTGTCCTCTCAGGTGAATTCAGAAAGCCTAGGTTCAACACGCTTTTTGTAATTAGCCTAGTGGGCAAAGTAATATTATTTGAACTCACAGCAGGCATTCCTGACAGAGTTTAGACCTCTTATAGTGTCTTAAATAAGACCTTTCTTTTAGGTCAATTTGAAAACTGAATAGATCACGTGAAAGGCAGGCTTTATAGTTCAGTATATGTGTGTGTTACACCAAACTGAGGCCCAGGAAGAAGAAGAGAGAAGTACCTGCTCTCCTGGGGAGGGAGTTTCAAACACTTACTCATGAATATAGTCCATTCCTATAATGACACTTACCTCAGTGCATAACAATTGCTCACACGAATATGACTGCAGGGATGACCCAGTTTCTTATTTTAAGACGATTGTCATCGGATATTTGGGGCTGTGTCATACTAAAAGTCTTTTCAGCTGGGCCAGCCTCTGAGCTGACAGGGGGTATATGTGAATGCCTTGTAGAAAGACCTATTTGCAAGTCAGCTCCTTGGAAACTCCCAATAGGATGGCCAGGTGAGATGTGCTGGTAGCTCACAAAACAACTTTGCAGTAAGGAGTTATATGAAGCGGTTGCTGCTTTTTAATTGCCTGAGTTTGGTCATGACCTCCATGTGAATCACCTTGTATAGCTCTATCTGCCTCCTGTGCTTCTGGTATGACCTTAGAAGCTTCGTTCTTGTATGGTCTTGCAGTCATATACAGTTAATCTACTGGGAAACTGGAGACGACAAAAATGATCAAGATGAGACATCTTGACCCATTAGGAGTTGGACTTGGGAGAAGTTTTAAGATGACTTGGGACCAGTTTTAAGATGACTGTGTTCAAGTTAATGAGTTAAGGTCAAACCTCAAACGACTTGACCACCCTCTGCAGCTAATGCCAAAGTAAGATAGAAGAGGCTTGTGACCTATTTACATGACATAGAAAGAGTAAAGAGTATAGCAAGTTCTTTCAGAATTCAAAAACAGAATCAGGAGATGGTGACAGGTAATTGAGCCTCTTTCACAAAGCATTTTCTCTTGTGGAAACTTTCATCGATTTTTCCTTGCCTCTACCTTTATCTATGTATATGATGCTCCTCAGAGAGGTGGTGAAGAGAAGGTACATCCTTAGAGGGATGGAAAAATTTTCAGAGTTTTCAGAGCATAAAAACTACTCAAATCCCAAAGCTTCTCTGTAGAAAACAGTTGTGCAATTCTCTTGGTATATTTGGAAAGCCTGTCTGTCTATTTCTAGCAATAGACTCATAGCTTTCCAGTGTAGATTTTCTCTTTCACAACCTTAATTTATACTCTTATCTCAGTGTTTCTAAAAAGACCAATTTTTTGTTGAAAAGTGTGGTTCAATGATCAGATTGAACATTCATTTATCATTAATAAATTTAGATTAGGAGGGGAAAAAAATCCTAGTGGTCTTCCAAATAGCATACCCCAGGCAAGAAATGTAAATTGCTTTAAGATAGATTTTAGAAAGTTTATGAAAGAAATTATGCAGTCATGTGGACAACTGCAAAACAAGAACAAATATAAACAAAATCCCAAGGGTGTGACTTACTTGGGTCCCAGATGACACTTCACTGACATTGGTGAATGACTAAAAAAATATCATTAGCAAAGCACATTTACTTTAATTTTCATATTATCTAGATATTTTGTATATTGTTTTTTGTTAAAGATCTATAATATACAGAGCCATATTTGTTCTTATTCCCCTTTGTCTACTGAAATTATAAGACTGAAAGTCAATTCACAGGTAAGTATGGAACCAAGAGACTTATGGTTGTTTTCCTCCCAGTGATTTTCTTAATTCTGATCTTTTATTTGCTAGCAATTTGGCCTATTGTTTCTTCAGGGCATTGTACATGTTCCAGACATCATAGATCTGCTGATCTTTTTTTCCTGGCACCATTCAAATTGCCAAAGATTCTTTGATCACCTCTCCGTGTACAATCCCATTGAACTAAGCCATATTTGTCTTTTATTATCTTGTCTTTACCCATTATAGGGTAAATCCAAATTTATGAGGAAACAACTATTCTCTTCACACTGGCAAGATATGACCTTGCTGTTTATAGCTGATCCAGTTTTGGTACAGTCACTTCATATCAACACTGAGGGAGCTGAATTTGCTTATGAAATCTAGCAAGCGTTTTAATTAGATGGATACTACTATTAACACAGAAACAGGATAATTTTCAAATTTTGGGGTTTGAGTTATCAAACAGGGTATGTCAGGAATAATCCCAATGATAATCATCTCATTTATATTCCTCAACACCAATCCTTTACACAATATGAAGTGACTGCAGTGACCAGTTGGGTCAGTGATAGCAGCTCACTTGCACTAGAGACAACTCTGCTCTTTCACTGCAGCACAACCATCTTAAGAATTACATAAAAATCAGGTGCAGTTTAAAGGGCATATCTACTGCTGACTTCCCTTTGAGACAATAAAAACAAGCAAAGAATAAAATTTTTAGCAATTTCTCTGCTGTTAAAATAATAATAACTCTCTTCTATGCAAGACATAAATACATGTACATTTGTGTATACTATGCCTGAGTACACCTGTGTGCCAACCACTTAGTTCTTTGGTCCTTTCCAGCTGGTGTGTAATGGACAATGTCTCATGTTTCTGTTAAACTCTAATCCTGGACTTCTGATGAAAAATCATCAGAGAAAGCACTAGAGAAAGAGCCATAAGCTGTATTTCATCCAATTCATGGACTTCTACCAGGTAGTAAATTCTTGTCACTCACAACTTTTTTCTTGTCTAAATATATTGCATAGTATGAACACAATGTCTTATTTAAATAGAGGCTAAAAGCCAACAGTCAGCATTGATATTCTGCTACACCATCTTGCTGTGAGTTTTCTTCTGATGCATGCTGCACAAGCAAAACACGTTCCTTGGGATTTATGCAGATGTGCTGCCTCAATTGCACAGCATTGGTGTAGGCTTGGTCCCAGCTTGGGTGGCTCAGGTGCTGCTGGGGAAAGGAAGGAGTCTGGTGGCCATCTGCCCTCACTGGATTTGAGGTCTTCTCTTTTCCCCCCCATGCATGATTTGATGGCACAGGTGGGGAGGCAGAGTATGGCAGTGTGGGAACCTGGGAAACAGAGGCAGGCTACCAAAAGCCATCTTCTGTGCTGTCGATGGACAGGGAGAAAAGTTAACCTCTGCCTGAGTAGAGGACCAGCCCCATATCCAGCTCAGTGAAAACTACATTTCATATTGTAGGCACTTGCAGATCCTGCTGCCCCAACAGCATTGGCAGTGTAGGGTTTACCATTTCATGTGCATCCTGGCAGTGCCTTCAGGTAACATTTCATAGAATCATAGAATAGTTTGGGTTGGAAGCCACCATTAAGTCCCAATCGCCCATGGGCAGGGACACCTTCCAGGTGTCTCAGAGGGCCATCCAACATGGCTTTGAACACTTCCAGGGACGGGACATCCACAGCTTCTCTAGGCAACTTGTTCCGGTGTCTCATCACCCTCATAGGGAATTTCTTCTTAGTACGTAATCCAAACCTACCCCATTTCATTTTAAAACCTCTGCCCCTTGTACTATCACTACATACATTGAAAATGAGCCTCTCCAGCTTTTTTGTACCCCCTTTAGGTACTGGAACGATGTCCTAAGGTGTCCGCAGAGCCTTCTCTTCTCCTGGCTGAACAACCCCAACTATCTCAACCTTCCCTCATAGGAGAGATGCTCCAGACCTCTGATTGTCTTTGGGGCCATCCTCTGGACTCATTCCAACAGGTCTCCATCCTTCTCATGTTGGGGGCCCCAGAGCTGGATGCAGCAGTCCATGTAGGGTCTTACTGGAGCAGAGTGAAGGGACAGAATCACCTCCCTTGCAACACTCAACATGAATCACACACACTGACTTTATTTTTACTACAACGCAAGTGTGTCAACGCACTCTGGGCACTGTGGTCTCTCCCAGGAGAAGTGAGGGCCCCCCAGGGCAGCAGAGCAGGCCCTGGAAGCCCATCCCATTTCATCCCATCCAGGAACAGGGCTGTTAGAGGGTGCCAGGAGGCCCAGTTCTGGGCATGAGGCACCTCCATGGGCATAGGTTGAGGGACAGGATGTTGGTCTGTGTGTGGGGATCAGGATCAGGCCCAGTGAGGAGAACCAGGATCAGAACTGTCCATGACGTGCAGACAGGGTCATGGGAATGAGGAAGGTCCACACAAGCTGAGGTACCCACAGGTGTGCCCCCCATTACTGTTTGGGGATATGTGTGGTAAATCAGGCTCAGCAAAGCCCTTCACAAAACTGCCTTGGGATGCAGGGCAGGGATTTCCCTGGGGATTTTGATAACTGCAGTTTTGGCACTGAATCCTTGTTGCAGAGGATTGACTGGCTGCCAAGGGCCCTGACAAGACCTCTGTCCACTTCAGGAACCAAATGTGGCACTTGAGGTTCTGAGACCTTCCAGATACCCTGTTCCTTGATACTGGGTGTGAAACACCATAGATTCACCTATGGTAAATACCGTGTCCTTTGGTATTACTATTTGCCACTATTTTAATTCCTGTATTTCTGTTTAAACAGTTCTTGCAGATGGGAATAAACAGAGAAAACAATTTTCTTTTGCTTGCAATTATATACTTGAAATGTATGTCATTGCAATATAGAGGAAGGACAGTGTAGCAGCTACAGTAATATCAGATAAAGTAATACTAAAGTAAACATACATCTTTTTAAGAGAAAAGGTCATAATAGATTTTATTCTTTTTCAAAAAAAGGAATTGAAGTTATTTCTCATTTCCTTCAAACCACTGTGACCCCTTTATTGCTCTCACTGAATTTTAGCCCATTATAGATTTACTCTGATTGCTCTTTGTGGCTATACTGCATTCATCCAAGCTGTTAATTTTATTCTTTGTAAGGCAAGATAGAAACAGAGCTTTCATGTCCTTCTGGCGTTCTTAAACTCAATCATATTTAAGATGCATAATTATGCTGTTTTAGGAACTTAGTGTTCCTCTGTTCTCCACATTCTCAGCTACCTCTGCCAAAGTCTCCATGCATGAAAATATAAGAAATATTTAAAAATTTGGTAAAGTTCTAAAACAAAAACAAAAGTGAGAAATGTGGACTTTCAGAGCAAAAAAAAGCAGAGGAACATTCATTCCCAAAGATGAGTCCTTACTTATAAACATTTTGTCATCACTTTGTCTTTGTAACAATGAGCTTGTGGCATTACCAGGGGGAAAAAAAAAAATCTTGTGGTAAGGCAGAGTCTATAAAATTTTAGTTTTGTTTGGGTCAGAAAAGTTTTTTATATTTTGTCCTTGTTTATATGCTTTTGTCTTTGACACTTTTTTTTCCTTTTAACAAACAATCTTTATCACTGCTCCCATCTAGGTTAATAATCTGAAATGAATAATTTATTCCAAGAATTAGGTAGCAAAGTCTTTACACACAAACTGCTATTTCCTTAAACTAACCTTTTGCATATATTTATTAAACTGAAATAATTCTGAATTTTTTGTTCTCTGATGTCACAGTGAACACTTGATGTCTGTCATGCACTGCTTAACTATTGTTGTTCAGCTCCATCTCACAATACTCTTTCTGTAACCCTGTCTGAGCATATAAAACCATTCCAATCCAAATACTTGCCTGAGCGAATTTAAAATTTAAGAGAACATATATACTCCCGTATGCAGTGCTGAAATCAAGTTTCTGTGAGCAGCCGTACCAGCAAAGACCTTAAGTGCTTTATCAAGCCTTGCCCACTGTACAAGGAGCAACTGTGCAGAAGGTGTGAAGGGTGGACAGAATAAACCAAGCCAGTTTGCCAATAAATACCCCTGTATAATGCCTGCACAATTCATTCTGCTCTGCTTTCTCACACACACTCAGTGGAGAAGCTGGGAAATTAACTGTCATCATTTCTGCAAGTCTGGCTTTGCCTGTGATGGGAAAGTACCAAAGCCACTGAGTGAGCCTTCCTCACTTTTTCTGTTTAAATCATCCTTGCATCCCTGAATTGAGTGTCTGACCACTATTAGGAATGTCGTCACAAATGTCAAATTCTTTAAAAGCACCCAGCACCACAAACAGTCAAAAAGGAAATCCTGGCAATGCAGGTTGGGTGTTGGGCTCAGTGGGCTATAATTTCTCTAAAGTTTATCTAGTCAGAGCCCTAAATATCCTGTTTGGTAAAGATTTTTGTATTTGTGCTTGAAGTCAGAGTGTAGTCATATCTCTTTTAAAATTTCAGCCCCAGATTCCTTCATCTCACAAATCATCTGCTGAAGGCAGAGAGGACATGATGTCCTGAGCTGGGGGCACAGTCTTCTGACAGGCTTCTCTGGCTCCAGGGAAGTCAGAGGGCAGGAGGAGTCCTCTTAACTTTGATGTGTTTTGGATGCGGTTGGACATATTTACATCTATTGAACCAAATAATTTCTTGTGGCATAGCTAATCAAATTATTGGTGATCAGCAATCAGGCTTCATGAGGTGAACTAAGGACACACTTTGTCCTGACCCATTTAAAGGAGTGCCAACATTGCTGCACAAGATTGATTTATTAAAGCAGAGGAAAAATACAGTCTCTTTAAAACTGACGTGTCTATTTCTAAATTCTTAGCAACACTATAGCAGGCTGCAAAGAGATGGTAGGACTGTTGCTGCAGGATATGTAAGCTGCAATAAAAAGAACACATCAGTAATTTCGCAAAGTAGTTGAGATCATTCAGTCTATAAACTGTATTTTTGAGAGACAATTTAAACAGCCTGTAAATAAAAGAGTCAAGCAATCACTGTTATCTCCCTAGAAAAAAATATATGTTTAAAGAAATAGTGAAGGTGCACTTCAATCTGTTTTTTGCACAATCTTTACTAATGAAGCATTTGTCTTTTTCTATAAAAGTGGTAAATGTGTTATTTTTCACACACATCCCTGCCTGTTTTTGTTTTTACTTGTTTTCCTCAGGTAATGAAAACCCCTTGACATGAAGACATTAAAGGTTGACATAGAAGCTTTCTTGATGTCACAGATGTTAATGTCATAAATTCAGCAGCTTCCCTTGTCTATTTAAAGTCATATACAGAAACTGAGTAAGATACTTGTCTGCCTGTCTTCCTCCAAATGATCAATACAGAAAATTATCTATTTTACATCTTTTAAAATGCTTTGGTTTTGTTCCTTCGTGCTTACTATGATTCTTTTCTCTCCATATCAGCATTCCATTATTTATTTCTTCCCAAGCGTGATGGTAAAACTAATTAATAAGATGAATTAAGACAAATAATGCTGTGATACGCAACAACAAAGAAAAAAATTTTAAAAACATACTGCAACTCCCTTAGAAATAATACAATGCTTGGTTTTGTATTCAAGAACTAATATAACAGTTTACTTTGCAGTGCCGTTTTTTTTAAACAATGTCTGAGCAGCCTAAAGACCAGCTTACTGAAAGAGAAATATTTAGACCAAAAAAATTACATACCCATCAGTAGCAATAAATATAAATAAACATTCATATATACATATCCCTATGTCAGTTTTTCCTGTACATTTTCAAAAAAAATACTCCCTATGTGGAGAGCTGAGTTTTGAAATGCCTTTTAAACTGAATTTGGAGAATTCAACTGCACAAATTTATCTCACTCTTTACATTTTACAAAATAATTTTTTTCCCCTCTGAGATCTCTCAGTTAATTTTAGCCACATTTTGACAGTTAGACAATGTTGCAGGGGGAATGCTGTGGGGTCCTTTTTTGGGAATATGGAGTTCTCTATATTTCAGTTGAAGGAAGAATATTTCCAGTCTATTTTACGCAAGGTTCATTGTAGGAATTCTGCATTAACCCTCCCCCTCAGGTTCTGAACAGCAGCTTTATAGCTCACTGCAGATCCTGTTCATTTGGTGGTGTTTGTCACTGTATCAGTTGAAGCAAAAAGAAAGGACAGTTATATTATGAATCTTCTTGCCTGTTTTCTTGTTCTTAGTCTTCTTCACACAAGAGGAAGCAAACATTGTCCTTGTCAAATGATAAATGAGGCACAATTGGTGACTTGTGTGTTTGTCAACATAAGCAAGATCAAATGATTGCTCAGCAGGAAGAAGCCACAGGAAATCCAATGATTTTTGACTAATTAGCAAAATAATAATAACATCTGCCTAATGATTACCTTGTACTGGGTTGTGGCCTTTTATCAGGCAGCTGCAGACTTCTGCTTTGAAGGGAACCAATGGTTTTCTTTGAAACTGGTGTCATGGACTTGGAGGATTTGTGACAAATCTTCTGAGACTTATTACTCTTTTGTGTAGTTGCTATAACTGGGAAGAAAAATGAGCCTATTTCTAAATGTTTAAAGAGGCAAGTACTTTCTCTCCAGTTTTTATTTGGAAAGATTTTTAAACCAGTTGAAGTGTGTGTGTATAAGTGTGCATCATAATTTTCAAAAGAATGAATGAATCTAAAGGTCAGTTAAAACAGATTCATCTCTGGTTTTTTCACATCGTAATAGCAAGAATAAAAAAAAAAGACAGAGACTTACCTGCAATATAGTTTTACCAGAAAAATAAAGATCAGGAAAACATTGGGAATGAAGTAGAGAAGAAGACCAACAGTTTGCAGCTTGTAGTTTGTATTCTGGATTCCCTTCACATGGGTTTTCAGAGTTCTACTGGAGAAACTCTCTGCTCACGGCTTGGAAGGATGCACTTCTTTCTGTGTAAAATCTGGCTGGATGGCCGGGCCCAGAGAGTGGTGGTGAATGTAGTTACATCAAATTGGCAACCAATCACAACTGGTGTTCCCTGGGGCTCAGTCTTGGGTCCAGTCCTGTTTAATATCTTTATCAATGGTCAGGACAACAAGATTGAGTGCACCCTCAGTCAGTTTACAGATGACACCAAGTTGGGCAGGAGTGTTGATCTGCTGGAAGGCAGGAAGGATCTACAGAGGGATCTGGACAAGCTGGATCAATGGGCCAATGTTAATTTTATGAGGTTCTACACAGCCAAATGCTGGGTCTTGCATTTGGGTCACAATAAGCCCACGCAATGCTACAAGTTTGGGGCACAGTGGCTGGAAAGCTGCCCAGTCAAAAAGGACCTTGGGGGTCTGGTTCACAGCCGGCTGAACATGAGCCAGCAGTGTGCCCAGATGGCCAAGAAGGCCAATGGCATCCTGGCCTGTATCAGAAACAGTGTGGCCAGCAGGACAAGGGTAGTGATCTACTCCCTGTGCTCAGCACTGATGAGGCCTCACCTCGAATCCTGTGTAGCTATCATTCTGGACCCTCAGTACAAGAAAGACACTGAGGTGCTGAAGCATGTCCAGCAAAGGGCAACAAAGCTGGGGAAGGAGCTGGTGCACAAGTGTCATGTTGTGAGGGACCTGGGATTGTTTAGCCTGAAGAAGAGGAGGCTGAGAGGAGGCATTATCTCTCTTTACAACTACCTGAAAGGAGGTTGTAGCAAGATAGGGGTTAGTCTCTTCTTCCAAGTAGTAAGAAATAGGACAAGAAGAAATGGTCTCAAGTTGCATCAGGTGACACTTAGGTTGGATATTAGAAAAATTTCTTCACTGAAATGATTACCAGACACTGAAACAGGCTGCCCAGGAAAATGTTGGTCACCATCTCTGGAGGCATTTAAAGATGTGTAGATGTGGCACTTGGGGATATGGTTTAGTGATGGACTTGACAGCATGAATTTAATAGTTGCACTTCATGATCTTGAACATCTTTTCCAACCTAAATGATTCCATAGTTCTACTTTGCATATATTTGCCTTCAGGATTAATCATGACTAAATTGCTAAACTCAACAATTCTTCCAGAGCTGCAAACACCAAAGGCAGACTATGCTTTGGGAAATATGGGCCACAATCTTTCCTCACATTAGCTGATTCACTGGTAAAGCAACAATGCCACTGATTCAACACCCTGTGGTTGCCATAAGATTAACTTTCTGCGTACCTTAACAATTGTCAGCATGGCCCATTGCATTCTGCAAATGGCAGCACCATGGATTGAATCTGGCTCCCTTTGAAAAACATGTTCTTCACACAACCAGTAGAAATTAGCTTTAATCTGGCAATGTTAGGTCAAGTAAGTCCAAATACTGAGTCAACTGTGGTACAGGTCAGACCTGAGCATGATTAGCAGAAGCCTGTGGAGCCAAGGGCAAAATGCCTTCCTAAATTACTCCTACCAGTTTCATTCTCATTAGACAAAACCTTCAATTCCTAAAGCCCAGATATGGATTCCTTTTTTTAGGCTTCTAAATAAAATTGCCTGATTTGAGAAGTGTTGAATAGCTGCAGCTCCTACTGGAGTCATATGATTTCAATAAATAAATTAAAGCTAAGAAATCTGTAAGCTGATGTTAACTGACCTGTATGTTGGAGGCAGAATTCATGGACAGTTGCTGCACCAAGACTGACTACAGCCATGGCTATCTGTCTCTCATGAGCACTAAAAATCTCTACATTAGTTAAATACAGCCCTAAGGGTGAATAATGGAAAAGACACAAATATTGGGTGGAAATAGGAAGATCAGTACAATTCATCAGTAATGCCTACTACTAGGTGAGTTCAGAAAAGGATGTCATTGGAAGGCCTGAGTTGAAGGGTCCTCACGTTCCTTTTATTTTTTTTTAATTTTGTTTACTATTCTTTGGCCGAATTTAGGTCTTCCACTAAAGAGTGGGAACAAAGAGAAGCTCTGAAAGTGGTTTCCCACCTCGGATGAGATACAACCTTGTAACACTGGCATGGCATGGCATTGCTTTTTTGGATGATGCTTCTGCCCACAGAGGAGAGTTGGGTATGTGACAGCTTGTATCATTAGTGTTGCAATTTTGGGAAGCGGTCTTCTCCAGCTGAAGCATTAGATTAATGTGGGTAAGGAGAAATCACAATAATGTTTCCTACCTAATTATCTGCTCTCTTTTTCAGAGCAGAGGTGCTTCACTGACTTCGGTCTGTGCCTTGACACAAGCAATCACGTCCATTTCCATCCTGCCAGGGCATTCTGTCTTCAGATTGACAGGAGGACGTGATCGTTCAGGTGTCACCAGTGGAGGCAATGGATAACACAGTGTCCTTAGCACCATGGAGTGCTGGTCATTTCAGATGGCTGTAAGATAATGGATGACGGAAGCAAACTATCTCAGAGCATAAAATCCAGTCACCAGTTCCACACAGAGCTCTCAAAATATGACAGAAACAGTTGAAATGAAAAATAGTTCCCCTACAACCCTCATCCCATCCTGAAATAGGAACACTGAATAATGTGGTGTCCTGGGATCTCCTTCTCTCCCTCTTTTCCTAGCTCTGTTTGCTAATAGGAGACATTAAAACTCAAGGGGATAGGCATTGTTGAATCCCACTACTATGCCAGCCTGAGTAGCTTCTCAATTTTCCAGGTGTCTGTAGAGGTCTTTTTCATGAAGGCAAGATTTTATTTATGAGACATTGTTCATAACAGTGATAACTTTAGCAACCGACTTTTCTTCCTACTACTCTCACAAAGAAGGAGTTTACAGGTAGGGGAAAGGCATATAAGGTGATATCTCTGACACGCAGCCTCTTTCACTGCAGCCAGTGAAATTTGTCACCTACAGAGGGCAGGGAGGGCCTGCAGGTCTGTGCAGAACATGCAGAGACAAGTCAGAGAGTGCCTGATGAACTGGCACCTCGCACCACTTTCTCATTGGTATCAGATGAGCCAAATCATGAAGCACACCTCTGCAGAGAGGTACCTGAGGGAGCAATGTATCTGAGAGAGAAAACAACTTGAGTAAAGGTGATATGCTGGACATTTTCTGCTCATCTATTGTTAGATTAAAAAAGACACTGAAAAGTTTATCTCACTGAATTGTGTTGCACCTGTGGATGGGTGCAAAGTTATTTCTCGGTTATAGACTGAGAAAATATGTTGTGTTCATATAAGAAATGAATAGAAAAAATGTTAAATGTTGAATTTTGATGGCCCTGAGCTATTTTTTCTTCCTTGTATTTATTTAATCTTATTCCAAAAGTTATAAATATATGATTAATGTCCTGCAAATGAGCTATGACTTGACATTACTTATTTATTTTATTTAAAATTTTTATTAAGTTGAATAACACTACTGAGGTGACAGTCTTATTTCAGAGGAGACCTGAATGAAACAGGAGTGAAAATTTCACACAAATTTCCATAAGTTCTGACATCAGCAAACATCAGCATTAAATTTTAACAATTGTGTATCCACAGGCTTTTAAAATGCTGCTAACATTTCCTTTAAAATAATTAGGTCATATTGCATGAATGATGCAGAGTTCTGCATCACTGTTACATTTTTTTCTTCTGTCAAAGATAATTTCAATCCTGCCTGGTATATGATTTCCTCTTTAGACTGCACTTACTTCTTTCTGATCCAGATGTGAACCAGGTATTCAGGTCACAACATGTAAAATCACAGACTGCACAGCAATAGGCACATGTTGATTTTTTAAGACTTTTCATCCCATGTTTTTGATGGGTTCAGGATTTCATGAAACACTTGATATGCACCTACTGTGGCTGCAGTGTCTTCCTGTTGGAGCCCTGCTCTGTTCTTAACTGCTAATCTTATTGTATAAGCACTCACTTTAATATTATCCGTAAAATTGGGCCCTTATCTGGCAAAGATGGAGGTAAATATTTCTTTTTCCAGTGGAACTATTCAAATCTGTAAAATATAGCACACGAATAAGAACTGAAGATGTAAATAATCAGCCTTTCTAGTCAGAGACTTATTATGTATTGTATTTGTACAGTAAACAGCCTCTCTGTTCTTTGTGGTTGAATATAATGCGATAATGTGCACACATAGAGTCATAATTACAGCCTGAATTACTAACTTCCATTCCACTTAAAGAAGGGAAAGTTCATATTTTCAGATCTGAATCACAAGCGTTAAGGTTCAAAATCAATATTTAACATCATCTGATTTTTTTTCTATCTTTGCCTTAAACAAACTGAAAAATTGAAATTTTTATTTTTTCTCCAAAGTATCAGTACAAAAAACATTTAGTCAGTATCTTTCTGTTTCCCTGGGCTGTTTCCATCCAGTAGCTTTTACTATTGTTGTTCTGCAACTTTGGCAGCTCGTCGAAACTTCTTTCACATTGTTCTTAGAAAGGCTTTCTTTGCTTTTGAAATTGTCTTCCATTTTTTCTCAGGCGCTTATGGCAGATAGCATGGGGTCAAGGTAAGTCTGAAAAGTGTACACTCTTTAAGAAAAATGGTTTTTTCTGCACTTCATTTCTTCTCTGTGTCTTTCTGCTCTTCATTTCAGTGCCAGTATTTGGAGGTGCTGCATTGGTTTTGACAGCATTGACATTAGTCCGTCTGAGACAAGACTCTGCTTCATTGCCTTGCATATTCACGGACAAAAACCACACAGATCCCTATATCCAATAAAATATTGATAGCCTTTTTTCTGCTTTCAAAAAACAATAACAAAATAGTGGCACAAAAGAATTCCCCAGTCCAACATATTCTGTGCTTAAAATGTATTATTAAAAACCTCAGAAACCAAATGACCACATGACCATTTTAGTTCAAGAAGGATGTCCACGAGTGTTTAATAAAAAGGCAAGATTACAGAATTTGGCTCGCAGTCATGGGAAAAAATTAAAATCAATACTACATGATCTAATGCAAACCGAAATCACTATCATTAAGGGAAATAGCCTTCTTTAAAATGTAAAAATAGTTTCTGGAAGATTAGACAAGGCAAGAAACCACTACACATAGTCAATATCAGCTTTTTGGATTACAGATTTTTTCTGTTGCCTGGAAAGCTAATCTTTTAATGGAAGCTTTGGTTTCATTTTTACAATGGAAAACTTGTTAAAGTTTTTATTAGCATTGAGAAGTGAAGGTTATATTTATAAGCTTGAATTATTTCTAACATTGCTTCTAATGTATTATTTCATTATTGTTTGTGTACTTAGAATAGCATAAATAAAACTTTACAGTCTTGTAACATGTGTGTCTCTCTTCAGTTTGGTAGGCAAGCATTGATTCCAATTTATCTCTACCTTTCCATCTTTGCAAAGGTTTAGTCTCATCTGAATGAAGCTATTTGGGATAGAAATCACAATGGCTTTTATGTTTCTGGCTTACAAGACAAAAAGATCCTATGCGTTTTCTCTCCCCCAAAACACCCTTGAAGTCTCCCAATACTTTGAATATTGCTTGCTCCCTCACATGTGCACTGCCTTTGGAAAAGTTTCTCCCAGTAGGAGAGGTCCAGCTAGGACCATGGTTGTCATGCCCCCCTGTGCTCCTCCAAAAGAAGTCCTTGGCTTGCTGATGTCATCAGTCTTCTAGAACTTGATATAGCCTGTGATTTATAACCTATGAGCTGCCTGACTGAAATTTGTGCCAGTGTTTAAAAATAAAGCCATATGCTCCCCATCATTATTTAGATGGATGCAAGCAGTGTAAGGAACAGAAGATTGTAAATCTATGGAAAGGCACATGATACTTCTATAAATCAGTGAGAGTCTGTGGCAGACTCCCAAAACTGCTACTTCCTGGTACCTTCTCTGTAATAATTTGTTAACTTTAATATTGGAAATGTGTGTACCAGGATACTTGTGGCTGATTCAAAATACCAAATGTATTCAGTGGACAAATTCCAGCAGCACTAAGATTCATGTGGTGCTTTAGAACACCATTAATTAAATCTCACAGCATCTCAGGGAAGCAGGAGACAGTATCTTCAGTTAGCACATGGCAAACAGCCAGAAAAAGGTGAGTGACACTCCACCACTAAAGTCAACAAACAGCACTTGTGTTTGAGCTTTTCTGTTGGTGTCAAGTTGCTAGACTTGCCACCCTCTGAAAATGACAGCCTTTGGTGCCTACCTCTTCATTTGCTTCTAAACATTTCTTCTGTACAGGCTCTAAAACCTCTGATGAAACGACTGCATAGTACCAGCTATATGTCCCCACATAAAGTCAAATTCAGTTTTGCAGGTGTACATCTGGAGTAACTTTCCTGATATTAATACAATTCAAGCAACTCACCAAGCTGTAAGTAAGAGCTGTGTGCAGGCCAGTTTATTAGCATAAAATGTCAGAAGTGGACACGGACCACTGAGATTAATAATGGCCAGACTTCGCGAACGAAGATCTGTGGAAGGTCTTTGTACGCCTTCCAGCCTGCGCATTGGATTTATTTTAGGTGGGACACAGTGCGCGCAGAACTGAGCCCACCCTTTAATCCTAAGGTTCATCTGCCGGGGCCAAGCGAGCTTGGACAGTGGCAGCGAGGTCCTCAGGACGTAGGTGGATTGCCTTACAGGGCTAACGGGCTCCACCTGCCCGGGGAGTTTCCCCGACCGGGAATCGAACCCGGGCCTCGGCAGTTACAGTGCCGTATCCTTAACCACTAGACCACCAGGGGCTCCCACC
Source organism: Pachyramphus minor (assembly GCA_013397135.1). Lineage (NCBI taxonomy): Eukaryota > Metazoa > Chordata > Aves > Passeriformes > Tyrannidae > Pachyramphus > Pachyramphus minor. The sequence continues at coordinate 18,519 of VYXB01006764.1, forward strand.
ACTGAGATATATTTTTTTCAAATGCCTTGTTCTTCGTAGTTTGCAAAGGACACAAATGCCAATTTGCACTGATATAGTTTTTTATCCAAAGCAAAGGCGATCTTTTCAAGGACAATGGCCTCAATTCTCTTCTCAGTGTATAAAGGCATAACCAGACATTTCTTATTAAGAGGAAAAGGAATTATGCAGTCTGAATATCTTATGCACCAACATTAAAATTTCTAACTGGTGAGAAGAACGATGGGTGTGCTTCTATTTGTAACACAAAATGATCAGAACAAAAGTCAAAGCTGTAATGCATTCACTTACTTAAAAATGTGTATTGTTATACAAGGCAATTAAAGAGTTTCAGACTATTCTCTATGTGATCTGCCTTTCAGATGAGACCTCAAATTGAAGCATTTGATTATGAAAGCTCAAGTGGCAGTTATCATTAGAGGTGTTAACCCTCATATGCTCTCCAAATTCTAAATGAGTTGATCATATTCTCTCTTCCTAAATTCTCCATGGCTTTTATGTGTTAAGATATTCTTCTTTTCCATTCCTAAAAATTGTTGTAAAAGTATTACTCACCCCATATGGCTACCTTGCATTCCATTTCGTTAGCGAGTGAAGTGAGTAACCTTTCTATGGAGCTTATAAATTCTTCTAAGAAAATGCACCATTTGATATGCATAATATGTTCTTTCCACCTACCTTAATGACAGAGAAGTCATTAAATAAGAAATCACTTTTATCTATGTATTGATAGGAATAAAGCCCTAACTTTTGACTGGGAGAAGATTCTAACATTTTTACTACTACTACTATTACTACTACTACTAGTAGTACTAGAACTACTACCACTATTACTACTACTACTACTACTACTATTATTATTATAATATTTGCATTTTAGAGAATAATTAAAAATATGAGTACAGTTATCTGACCCAAAAGCTTAACCAAAAATTCTAAAATATTTTTTCCAGGCAGTCTCTTATTGAGGAAAGGCTCCCCTTCAGGTGCACCAAAAACTCACCATGATCCCTTCAGGTTTCACAAAATTCAGCTGCATTGACTCTCAGAAATTTGACAATTTTTATACTCTTGGTACTCTTGGTAATTTAAGAATTTTGTGATAGTGTAGTAATCATGTACCAGTATTGTTTTCCAACTTTTTATTAGGTATTATATGTACTCACCAAAACTGCACAACAGATGAGGTGGGACCTGTTTTTGCACATTTGTACATAGCATATCCAAGCAAAATTAATAAGATAGGTAAAGATAGGTAAAAAGGGTAAAATAATAACAGAAACAATCTTTTTGGCTTCATTAGCTATTATTAGCTTCAAAGATTTCAAAAAGTAACAAATAATCAACACCTCTGCAAAACACAGGTTTTAATTTGCTTATGATTTAAAAATGAACATAGTTTGAGTTGCTGTATATTATTTGATGCATGCAAACATAATCATTGAGTTGATTTTCATTAGTGGCAGAAAGGAAAGTGTCTCTGTCCTGTTACAAATGTACAGAATTTAGTGGTTCCTACTGGCATTTACAAAACTGCTGTTTTGCCAAATTCCATGTTAATTTCTTTCCTTTAAATCACAAAAGTGTTTTTATCCATAAAGTGCTTGGAATAGCTTTGTACTGAAAACATGACTATGGGAAAAAGCATACAGTAAGACAAAAAGAAGAGAGAAATAGAATTTTAATAAACCTTTATTCCCAGGAGAACATGTATGTACTGTAAATATACCACAGTGGTATCAAAACAACATTTCTTTTGAACTGAAGAATGCAAATTAAGTTTACCTTAGTTCCTTATAATTTGATGGTTTTAATCCTAATAATATATCATTTTCAAATGAAAGTTAGATGTTCTCTGCCCTTGTTTTCTACCTGAAAACTGGGTCTTGCTAACGATTCCAAACTTCCTAGCTGTCAACATTTTTTCAAGGTCTGAAATGCATTTTCAAGTTCATTATTAAGCTAGCCTGAAAAAATAATCTTCTCTGAATAGATCTAACTTTTGATCATTTGTGACTGATGATAGTTTTCAACAGCCTGTGTCATGCTCTGCCCTCCAGGAATACATACAAGTAGCTCTGTTCGTAGTCCAGGGACGAAACTTGGCTACTAGTTCCACATGCTTAAATGTTCTCAATGTGCAACTTCAGTAATATTCAGGTGCTATGGTGACACTAGTATTTAAAAACTCATTCAGAGTCCAGATTGCTCCTTCTGATGTCAGTCAGATCATTTTAATTACTGCTGTCTGGAGCAGGGTCAAGCCCATGTTGCATACAGAATTGAGTTCCTCCCCAGGAGTCAGCTTGTCTGCCTAGTTTACATTTGTAGTCACCTTGGTACTTTCCTTTTTAGGTGCTTAACTATTACTTCTATCTATTGATCCTTTCATCCATAGATCCATCAATTTTCATTTTCATCATTTTGCAGTACAAGGGATAATGATCACTTGTGGGTCCCTCCAAATTATTTAAATTATTGGGGGTCTTCTTTAAGTTCTTTTTAATAGTTATATAAGATGTTTATGCTGTAGAAAAATTGAGTGTGAAGTTGGTAATTTTTCAACTTTTCACATTAAGAAAAATTTTAGGACTACTTTTGCTTCTGCTCTGTGAATATGGGAAAAATGTGGTCTATCAAGAAGGATCTCTTGAAAGGTAATTTATATGTGTTTTCACAGAGGAAGAGATATGGCACATCAGTGGAAGATGTGAAGCCCACGGAAGAGTTGAGAAATAGTTAGTAAAAGACAGTTAAATATGAGGATTTAGGGAAAAATACTCTGAGCATTCATGTGTATCTATTAAATCATAAGACCACCTCTTGGATCCCATCTCAAGGATGAAGAGAATGACTTCCTTCTTTTCAGAGCTGTCATAAGTTCCCATCTCTTGCTTTTTGCTGATGGAATAGGTCCCCTGGGGTTTTGCATTTTCACATAAAATATGCCTTGCATAAGCCCCAACACCTTTTGTGTACTCGTTCATTATTTGGGTGTAGCAACATTCACACAATTTTTCAGCAGACAATGTCAGCAACTGTAAAGAAAAAGTTGTTGACTATCAGTTAGTCCATTCCCTTTATGACACTGCATATTTTAAAAAAGTTAGTCTGGGATTTATCTTGCCTCTTTTTACCATTCTAAAAGTTAGCTTAGCTAATTGCCCATTGTCAGTGGAGGAAAAAAAAGACTTCTGATCATAGTCCATCAGCTGTCTCCAACTGCTATTTTGGCACGGGGTGATTCATCCTCTTGAAATACTTCCTACTTTTCACTGACTGTAGAAGAAGACTAGGTGATTAACTCTTAGATGACCAAGATGGATAATGACATAAGAGATAAATCCAGTTTATTATTTTCCATGGCCTGTGGTCTGGAAGAAATATACTTTAAATCAAACTTAGCCTCAGCTCTTTATCTCAGGTAAATTCCTGAGATATTTATATGGTAGGTAAACAGGCAGTAGGAATCAAGATCTTTGGATTTTTTATGGAAGTTGTAAGTGGATAATATTTTTCTGGCATTACTTTAGAAAGATTACACTCTAGACAATCTCTCATACTACTGTCAACAGAGAAAACAAGTTAAAAGCTTGAGTTAAATGGTTTGTATATAACACATTGTCCTCTTGAATAACTGAGCTTGAATCCATTTGAATCAACAATACTGTCTGTCATAAGAAACTACAGATTTCAATATCAAAGCATCTTGAATAGAAGCCATTACTCTTTTTTAAAAAAAAAGTATTTAATTTCTGCTCTTAGCAGCAGAAGTCCTACTGTTAACTTTGCATTTATTTAACATGCCTTTTCTGTGGATAGTCCTTTGCAACACTCTACTGCAGTAGCTGTGGTTAAGTAGCATCCCTTACTAGATGATGCAGTAAGACTGGAGGGGAGAGAACCCTGGACATGGCATATATTTCCAGTTTTGTCCCATGTGCAAACTTCCCTTAGGTGTCAGTTCAGGACATGACACCATGTGGTTCTGTAGTTGAGATATTTTGCTTTCACATGGCTTCTTTTACATATAGGAATTTAACAGGAAACAGTCTGGGAAGGAAAAAGAAAAAAGGAGTTCCTGTCAATTCCAGTAAATGCAAAAGAAATATTGCTGTTAAATCAGAAGTAAATGCTGCTACTGTGAGACTGCGACTATTTGCCTTTGTCTCCCTATGTGTTTTGGTCTACAGTCATTAATAGCTTGGACTCCATGAAGCAGTAGCAAAGGGGAGTGTATTAGAGCAGCAGGCCAAAATTAAATTACAGCAACCTTACGCTTCACATTAAAATCTCCACTAAGCAATGGAGGCTTGTAATCGTCCGGATTTTCCTTAAAGACAATGGCCCTCCATGCAACTGGCTACACTCAGTTAATTCATGCTGTCAGCTTCCTTTATTGGCTGTGGGGAATGCAGTATTGATTCTTGAACTCAAAAGCAGCACAAAGAGCCACTAGTGCATGGTCAAAATGCAGCAATAAAGAGCTGGCAGCTTGAGAAAGGCAGCCATTCCATTGCACAAACAAGGTCAATTAGAGGACAGTGCAGCATAATATAAATAACATTAGCAGTCCTCTTCAACCATGATGAGACCATGCTGGGAAGATGACAATAAATAAAATAGGGTTTAATGCAGAGTAAACACAAAAGCATTTAATGTAATTTAATTTAAAACATTACATCCCTTTAAAAGTACCATCAATTAAAAAATGCTTATCTTCAAAGACTATTCTTTTCAGGTAAATCCCTCTATAAACTAATTATTTACACACGTAGAATTCAAAGGGAATGTATTGTATAATAAATGGTTAATTCTTACATTACAACCACGTGATATTATGTCTGTCTGTGTAATCTCTTACTTTTTATTAATACAAATCTTTTGGTGTCATTTGAGTGTAATAATAGGACAAAAGCATAGCTGCATTTTTAATTTTTTGTGGGTCTTTTCAGAAGTTTTAAAAAAATGTACATAAGGTCCTTATGTCCTTATTTAAGGCCTTGCAATTATTATCTCTTTTATATGAGAGAATTCTTCTTATTATTATGCCAGCTCAGAATTAATTACAAATGTAACATACATCATTCTGCTAACACATAAAATATGCTAAGGGAATTAGGCTCTTAAAATAGCTAATGGGCCTCGGACAGGCAGCTCGTACAAAGAAGATGAAAAAAGTTTCAAAACTATTTAATTGTTTAGACAGCAATAGAAGCATTTGTTTCAAAGCCTTGTTAAATAATGAATGCACTAAAAGCAAACAGAGGAGTTATGTTTACAGCTCTGGTTTATTTGTACAGTCTTACAAATTTTTTTGGCTCTACAAGAACCTTTCCTCACTTTCTTGATCATTTTGAAGTATTCCCATCAACTTTGAGGGTACTTAACATCGGTTGAAACTATAAGTAATTGGATTAAGACCCGTGATGAAGGTTCAGTATGAAGTTGTCATCATCATTTGTGTCAAATCTTACTTAATATGTAGAACTATATCTTGTACCTCCAGAGTGCAATAATTGTAAATTCTACATTAGTATGTTTAAAATCTTTGAGGAGGTCTAGAAATAGCAAGGTTCTCCTTGCAAAACAAATGGATCTTCCAAATCAATTTGCAATAAGTTCCTTCCTACGTTATCAATGGAATCAGTAAGAGCTCTTTCCCTCAGAGAGCATAAGAAATTCCCTCTGGACTGACTGGCATTATGGGAACTTTTTTAGCTATTAAGTAGAATAATGAGTAGAATGTTACTTGTATTTTTCAGAGCTTGAAATATCAATACAAATTGAAGCTACTGAGGAAAGGAGGAATAAACTAACTTCTTATGATTTCTGTGGGCTAGGAAGCACGAGGTAAAGTATTCCAAATCTTAGCATATATGTCTTAAGTGGGCAGTCCAGTTTCTTGGGAAGCACAGCTCTTCTTAGCTAATTTTTTTAAAGCTGGTGTTTTTTGTCAGGAAAGCTAAAACCTGGAGATAAAGACAATGGAAACAAGACAAAGACCAATAAAATGGAAGAAGTATGAGAAGTTCTAACTTTTTGTCACAAGACAAACTTTATTTTCTGGACTATATTTTCTGTCCTTCTTTCTAGAGCCGAGACAGATTACAGAGTAAAAATCATTATTAGGCAAATAAATGCACCCAGCAACCTGTGACTGATTAGCTCTTAGCTCTCTTCTCCTTAGCTAAGGATAAACATATTTTTGTTTCACTTTAGCCCCTTTCCTCTTCAAGTATGTAAGCAACTGGAATTGTTTGGCACTCACTCCTTTTCTGCAAGACAAGTTGGACTAAGAATGTAATTAAAATTACAGTTTTTAATAAGAGTTTTTGAAGAGTGACTGGAAATTTTTTTACATCTTTTAGAAGTCAACTTTACATGAAATCTGAGTGTTCTGGAGGAAAATCAAATAATCTATTTTTATATCTCCCAAGTCAAAGCAGAATAGTAGTTGTAGCAAGATTTGTAGGAAGTGGTAGCATTTTTAGTTTGGTTTTGCATTATATATATTTTTTATTGATTTCTTTTCATATTACTCAAGACTTACAGAGACCAAATAAATTTTACTTGGGGCACTTCAGTAATTTTATAAAGATATTTCTTCTTTGTTTCTTGACTTTGAAACTGCAAAATACTTTATCCCAAGAGTAGAGGAAAGCAGAGTGTTTCCATGAGTGCCTTTGTATTTAGGAGAAGCATGTAGGACAATATGTCTTGTCTCCTCATACGTAGCCATCATGTCTTAACGACAGCAAAACGTTTCTTTCTTCCTTTCGTCATTTCCATTTTGCTCATAATTTTTATCCCAATGTCCCATAAAAATCTACAAATATATCATGGACCGAAATTACCTCTGAAACATGCACTAGGTGACTTCTGATTCTAGTGAGCTGCTTCTAGCTACTTTTAACTCATTGTAAGGGATGTAGCTACGTTAAGAAGTCACTGGTGTTCAGATATCTCAATTCACAAAAATTACACTAATGATGAAATTAATGTTTTCAAACACTTCCTTTTCTTCCCAACACTACTAAACCGCAAGTTTTAACTGCAACTCAGACTAGGAAAGTCTTTTTCCAGGTCCCTAAAGGGAAGCATATGATTTGACAACATATCGCAGAGGAAACAGAGAGTGGAAAATAGAATAAATATGAAAATGGTAGATCTCATTTGTCATTCCTCAAAATTTCTAGAGAAGGAGTGTGGTTCTAGATCCAGATCTTTCTACATCTTCACTGTGAGGGGATCAAGAAACAAGAATATAAAGAGTTCTTATTCTTCTGGGCCATGCAAGAGAAGGACTTTTTTTCCAAACCTGTAAAGAAATAAAAATGGGAAGCAGAATTTGCAAAACACTGGTTCTAGATCTTACTAAAAGAGTCCAGGCTTTGAAATATGCGCAAGTGTACATGTACAACAACTGGGAATGGACATGAGTGTTTATATTTTTTATGAAACCTGAGAACATCATGCATGAGACTGCAAGAGGTTTAAATGTTGGGAGTCAAGAAGATAGCAAGCCCAACCCACATAAATATGTATTCAGGGATGCAGAGATATTTCAACTCCAAAGAAAACCATCATAGAATATGTGTTTATAAGCATGTTTAAAACTGGGGGATTTTCAGAAAATATTTTATCATGAGCCAATAAGATGTACAAGATGCACAAATGAGAGAGCTTTATGTTTGCCTCAAAAAATCTTATTTGTGGATTTTATGCTTTCAAGGAGAAGGAAGTATTTTACACTTCATAAATGAAGGTCCTAGTAGCCTATTCACCCTTAAGGGGCAAAACAATAGAGGATTGTGAACTTAGTAGTACACAATCTGTTTGTTACAGTATATGAAGCATGGACAGAGAACACTTTAGTGTCTCCTGCAAGTGAGTTTAAAGAGTCCATGTTCTTCTCTACTTAAATACATTTAGCGTCTATTTTTTTGCTCAAATATCCCGGTTATATCCCCAGTGGTACTTTTGTAAAATATCTCTTAATGGTTCTTTTGTTCCTGTAGGTTCTTCATAAAATCTTTTTATCTCAAAAGCCTTTATATTTTTGTTTGTTCATTTTTAGCTTCTTGTATAGAAACAATTAGATATAAAAAAACCTGCAGTAGGTAAAAGCACTTCATTAATGATAGAAATAAATCTAATGAGAAAATATGCCTATAAGATGATGAACAAAGACATATCTTTTTAATTTGCATACAGTTCTTTTTGAAACTTATAATACAGTTAGATCAATAATACAAAAAGAAAAATCTTGTGAAATGTGTTGGTTCTTCTTCAAAAATTAATGAAAAGAGGAAAAGATTTACTTTTGGGGTTTTTTTAAATGTTTGTTCTGAACTGAGGGTAGAAACAAAATAAGAATGACAGCTCATTCCAAGTGACCAGTCTTGGTACTCTCTTGTGTTTAAATGATGTGTTCTGAAAATATAATTCTTACAAGTCTTACCAACCCTCAATATCCCCTCAGGGTCCTCTAAATAGCTTCTCTTTTCCTCCTTTCCCTGCCAAGAGCTATAGCTTAGTTTTACCCCATCTGGAACTACAAAAACGAGAAAAGTGGTTTAGGAAAGAAAAACTAAAAACCACAACGGTATTCTATTTTAGCCAAATACCTCATAGAATAATCAATATTTTAAATACCAGACTAGCAAGTACAGAGGCATCTTTGGATACACAACATTTTTCCTCCTCTTCAGAAGAAAATTTGAAGACGAATTTCCCTGACATCTTTTCAGATGCTGAAAGTCCCAGAATTCTTTTCCAATTACATTGCTGTTCTTTAGAAGAAAATTCTTAATATTTAAAATCATGATATCTTGAAATCAGGATGTAGTGAAGTAAATACTTTTCAGTGGTTCATATTTTCTGGCAGATACTGCGCTCCACTCAGCATAGGCTTCATGAGGTTATCCTTGAATGTATAAGCAATCAGGTATTGTATGCAGTTTATCTAAAGCTGGTCAAACAACAGGGTATTAAAGAGGAGTATATGTTACAGTTTAATATAGTGATACGCCTCAATAGTTGTTGGATGGGAAGCGAAAGAAGCAATGCTGTTAAACCCCAAAGCACGCGGTTATTGTACAATAATATGTAAGTGAAATACATTATTATGATTATAAATAGGTCATTTCTAAAGGAAATATACTAGATGCAGACGGGAATAACATATCACGTGTAAAAAGAAATGACTTTTAATGGAACAAAGAACAGTAAACAGAAAAGACTATGTGAGACTTCTCTTTGCTAAGAGGAAGAACAACCTTTGTTTGCCAGGGTGGCAACCGGGAAGTTGCATGTCTCCTGTCTCCTGCCTGTTAGTTTGACTGCATCCACTTGTAACTTGCAACGCATGCAGACTGTCCACGGAATGTGCAGGTTAGGAAGGGCATACGAAAGGACTGAATAGCTAATTGTTGCCTCTGGCTGTTTATCACTGCAGAGTCTAAAAAGAGCATGGACGGGATTTAAAGTAATATAAGAGAGTCCAAGGCACCATCAATCCTATTAACAGAGATAATAAAGATGATTCATAAATGGAGCTGTGCACATCATCCTTCATAGAGAGGTTTAAGGAGTTGTTTTGGGGATATTCAGCCTCAGGAAGTTAAAGAAAGATGATTTTACTCCACCAAAATGGCTAGGGTTATAAACTGACAGTGCATGTTAGGATATAAACAGAAAGTTAATTATTTTATTTTTCACAGCCATTCACAATCTAAAATCATATTCTCACTTAGTGATACAGAGAATGGTAGTTACCAGTATCACCAAGAATGAAGACCTAAAGATCTTCTCCACTCCACAGCAAATTGCAAAATTCTGTATAGAAATGTTTTTAAATAAATAGAAATCCATAAAACTCCAGTAAGGATTTGGTAGGAAATGTGGAATGAGAATGTAGAATAAGAATAAGAGTAAATTTATGAAGATTTATTATTTGCTTTGAAATTAGTCTTTCATTTAACATTCAGTGAGTCAGTGTATGAATGCTGCCTGGAACACTGAAATTAAAAACGAATTTGGCCTTAATGCAGAAATTAGTACCGTAACCAGAGACAAAATGAATGTTGACTGATCACTCCACCACTGAATACATCTTCCTAAAGGGCTTATCTGCATATGTTTTATCTCAAAAGTTTCACAGAAGACATCCTTCTCAAAATAGGGCCAGTCTGAAATCAGCACATCAAAAATTCACTGACTTGTAACTGCTCTGAATTCTAGGCTTGGAACTGCAATTGCAGTGCCAGTAAAGAGACCAGAAAGGTTTTGGCAAAAGCTTTCCAGTTTTGGCTCATATGCAAAACCTGTATAACATTCTTTGAGTTGGATTGTTTAAAGAAAATATCACATTTTTCTGCAGTGGATTTTTTTTTAATATTCCTTTTGTATGAAATTACATGTATCATAATGCATTTATTCTCCTGCATATATTCTCATCTGAAGGGATCTAAAGGGTTCGTCTTTCGTATTTTTCTAATAGTCCTCCCCTCAGAAAGTAGCCTATTGTAACTATGGCATTCATTCAATACATTCCATTTTTATTTTCAATTTCAAATCATTATTTTAAAAAAATCATTAAAGAATATTGAACTCATGAAAGCCTGCGTTTATAGTCCTGGAAGCTGATGCCCTCTAGAAAGAATGCAACCTTTGAGTCAGTAATGGTAGACCAAGGATTCACTACAGCTGTGAACATCCTCTAGCCACACTGTGAACACTTCTCATTTATATCCACCCAGATCTGTCCAGTTGTGACCAAGAAAAAGGATCCTGATTTTATTAATTGTTTCTGAACTGACAATGTTATTACAGTTGAAGAGGCCAGTTTATGTGAGCCACTAAGTAGTGCGTGAAACAGGGTATGAGTTATCTTCAGCCTTGGAACTTCCACATCTGTTTTGATTATCTGCATAAATTCAGCCCACAGTTAAATGCTCTGGTAGTTTTATTTTTCTTTCCACTTCTGTTATATAGCTTTTCTATATTCTTTTTTCTGGGATTGAAAACAAAAGCAGTTGGAAGTTTCCTGGTGCAAGAAGCACTTGCCTCCTTCTGTGGAAATGAATTACAAAGGGTTCTTAAAATTATAAAAATAGAATGGACATGTGTGCATTGACTATACTGCTCAACATACAAGCTAGCATATCCATTTATAACAGCTAATGCCATTGTAGATGATGCAATTTCAGACCTACAGTTTCCTGTAGCATTGATGTAGCAAAAATGTTGACAGATGGATTTGTAACCCTGTAAGATATAAAAAAAGTGAATAAAATATCAAATGGTTAGAGGAGGTGAAACACGATTTCATTGCCTCTATTCTAATACACAAGAGAACATTCAATAAGATTAAAATTAGAGAAAGTTTCAATACTTTTTTCACCTTATGAATACTGGGAAACCCATTGCCTCTTGATGTTACAAAGATCAAGAATTCAGCAAAATTAGGAAAGGAGTCAAACTTTGTAAGTAGAGCAGTCCAGTGTCAGGCTAATTAGCTATAAGTATGTGATGTAATGAGTGTTAAACTTTACACTTTGAGATAAAAGCAGTCTTGACTCTGTAATTAATTAGGAGAAGACTTAGAGTATGAGGCAGATAACTTTTATGAGCCTGCTTCAAGATTTTTAAATCTCCCTCTGGAGTACTAAGTGTTTCCAAATAGTATATGATAGCAGGTGGACCCCACTCTGACCCAGGATGACAATTAAGAGGTAAATCTAAATGCAGTTGATGAATTCTTCTAAAAAATGGCCCAGTTGTAGAAAATAGAATAATCTGATTTTCAGGAAGTTCCAATCTTACAATCTCAAAGAAAAATAAATATTTATCTGCAGATATATTCATTAATTTCTCAGTGTTTCCAAACATGAATCCCATTTGTTCATGAAATAAAATTAAAACAAGCCCATACATGCAATTGCTGACTTTTTTATTATTCCTTGATTTCAACTCTATGTATCTTGTAAGCAGGTCGTTAAGATAATGGCAGTAATCTTACTCATCTGAATATGCGTTGTCCTCTTTGATGTGCTTAGCAATCAATGTGCTGCTCTGTCTGAAACTGAATAGTAGCACCAACACCCGCAATAAGAAGAAGAAAGTGAGTGTATGAGAAATATTTCCTTAATAGCTATAACTATTTGTGAAGACTAAAATTACACCGTTAAGTTATAAAAAGGTCGCAGCTCCCCTCATTTATTTAATACCACGAATACAGCCCTTTATTTGGGAGTTTGACTGCAGTCAAAGCTAATTATTACCACCATATTACATAATTTTTCCTATATTGTGTGTAGATGAGTAAATGTGTTGAAACAACCATCAAGCTCCAGCATGATCATAGCATGAGTGAGGAAATGAGCAGCTACCTTTCAAATCTCATTTACAGGAGCTGCTGTAAATTAAAATCAGGAGAAATAATACTTCTGAATCTTAAACAATTTTATTGTTTTTACTAATTTCAAAAGTAAACCTGACTCATCATTCTTATTACAGATGTATAATTACATGATTGAAGGTTGATGACTTCACAGGCCTATTTCAGAGTCTCAGGACTCATCCAAGTTCTCCCTAATGACAGGATTCAGAATCTCTGTCTATAGGCCCCCAGACAGCACTATGTAGGGCAAGCAGAGACGTCTGATGACCAATGGACAAGTATTTGTTTTGATCCCAGAAGCCACTATTTTTATAACTTGGAGATAATGTTTTAGAAAGACTTTTCTAGAAACTTTATGCTCCAAAAATCTGAGCACCTTGGTCCTATTTAGCAATTTGTGTTAATAATTGCTTACTTTCAAGCACTTAAACAGTCCTTTCTTATTGATTTTTGTAGTATTTCGCACATGCTTCAGGATAAGCTCTGGCTTAAGTGCTTTTACAGATAAGGAAAAAATTGCTCAATATCTTGCATGACTGAAGAGTAAATTTTAGGCAAGAAAGAACCTGGTAATCTTCTTTTCTCTCTAGACTTCAAAATACCCTTTTTCAGGAAATCATTGTAGTTTCTTGTACAGTTTCAAAGTATTCAGTTATATTTCCTTTTTTTTTTTTGATGCTATAGCCCCATTTTTTATCATATTCTTTCATTAATATTTTATTTGAAATTACTTCACGTGCTCCTGAAACCTTTCTGTCATATGGTCCTTCTCCATGGCTCAAGAAGATACTTAAGTTTTTGCTTTAAACTAGAATTCAAGTAAGGTAAAAGAGTTTCATTGCCCTGAATTGCATCCCTTATCCTTGATAATAGTACTGTGCAACTTCAAAAGTAATCTGATCATTATTTTACAATTTACAAAATTCGGTATTTTGCAAAATTTTACATTCGTGTCAGCCTTTCATTGTTTTTGTCCCAAGTGACAATGCAATAATGCAAAATCTGGAGAGTTTTTATATAAATTGAAATAACTTTTTTTCATGGCCTTGATTTAGGAACAGAGGTTGCAATTAAGAGAATTAATGATTGTTCTATCAAGCTGTCATCCTCATATAGGCCTCAGGCATCCTTAGGTAACCTCTAAATGGAGAAGGTTAATTCAGGACAGTTTTCTTCAGAATTTGAGTTGCCACAGCTGTGGTTTAAAGAAATCTGACAGAAAATCTCCAGATTTCTTCCTGGTAGGTAAACTGGTAGGTAAACTGAGATATATGACTAGAGAACTGTTCTTCAGTGGCGGTGTGAGCCCCATGAGTATCCAAAATAATCAAAGGTGTAGAGGATCTTCAAAGTGGTATCCTGTGCAGAAAATATAGGATGGTCCAAATTATTAGGTGGGCCAAACCATAGGTCATCCAAACTCTTCTTCCATAATTGTCTTAGTCTCTGAAATACACCACCTAAACTCATGTTGCCGCATCCCTGGACACATTCAGGGCTCTGAGCAACGTGATGTGGTTGAAGATGTCCCTGCTCATTGCATGGGGGTTGGACTGCATGGCTTTTATATGTTCCTTCCAACCCAAACTATTCTACCATGCTGATACAGACTGGTTGCATACTGAGAGACAGACTGGTCAATGTATTTGTCCCCTTTATTCTACATGTTTCCTCTGTTGCCTCAGAGTAGCTGAGAAATGCCCTCTTGCTGTTGTGCCTTCCTTTATAGTAGATCTGTGAATGTCCATACACCACACAAAAACTTTAGGAAACATATTTGTGATGGCTGTTTGTTTATTTCCTTTTATCCTTTATACCCTCAGCAAAATTAGAAATTTTGGGGAGAAAAATTTAAACAAATATGAAAAATATTCTTCCTTGGAAGTATGTATACTTTTAATATTAATATTATGCTTCATTCCTTTGAAATGTTTTCTAAAACTAATGGGTATTTCAGTCACAGTTATTTTGATTCAGAACCGCAAAATCAGATTATTACAATTCCTTCATAAAATTCTCTTTACTGCTGCTCTTTATTAGTGTGCTGCTGTAAGTGCATTTCTGTGAATATGTAAGGAATCCCATTAGTTTTCCAAGCTTTTCCTTTAACACAATACTTTCTTCTGCATGTACATTTTAATATTAGTTCTGTGCTTGCATATTGCTAACAACTCTTCCAACTGATTATATATATATCAATACTATCTACAGTTTTAACCTTTTTTTTAGCTAGGTTCAGTAGTAGATCAGAAATATTTCAGTCAAGATCCAAGGAAACTAAAAGATCCATTACATATTTTCCACCATAAAATTTAATTTACATAATCAATTAATGCATATGTATTAATTTACTCCAAATTGTTGTGTTTTTCATTAAACCTTTCCTCCTAATTTCATAGAATTTTATACCTCATGTCACCAGATCTACTGTTAAAGCTATTTTAACTGTATTCAAAGCATTTTTGCAAGTACAAATTATTGTAAATATTATTTTATTTTTACAGTTTTATGTGAGTCTTTGGGTTTGTTGATACATGAAATATTTAAGAAGTTTTAAACAAGTGCCATTCCCAACATAATATAATATTACTGCATAGGCAAGGCTGAGTATTTTGAGGTGTTTTTTGAGATTGATTGAGATTGAGAAGAGATTGAGAACCAAAAAATCAATTTGAGATTGACATATATAAGAATAAAAAAATCTGCATTTTAGGAAGAAAAAGATATACTATCTTTATCTCTAAATCTGGCATTATACATTTAAGAAATTGAAGAGCATGGTTATTCTTGAAAGAAAATCATATTTTTGTGAGATAATGAACAAGTAATGTAAGGTGCAAGAGAGGACTTTCAGTAACTTCTGTTGAAGCCACTAGTGCAGATTTTCTTCCATTCAGTCTGATGGTGGAGTGTCTGTTCCACATTTTCCCTTTCCATTTCTTCCTATCTCTGCCCCAGTCAATGCTACATGCGTGGAAATAATGTTCTACACAGTACCCATTATACGGGGCAAATTCTTTACTCTGCTTTGTGGTAGTGAGAGAACAAATGGTAAGAGAAATATATTTCACCCAGATGAAAAAAAGTTTCTTTTTAGGATCATTTAGATTAAGGTGACAAATGCTAAAAAGTTTAAATATGTTCTGATGCTTGTGATGTTATTACTGCACAACATCACTAGAATGGAATAAAAACAACTCTGACAGAGTACATCTGAAAATCATAGTAATACTGACAGTATTAAGTGTGGAAAGTGTAATATCCTTTTGCATTTTGTTTGTCAATATAAGTATATTTTGTACTTTCTCTACTCACTGTATTTAAAATTGTTATCAAATTAATAGAAAATTTCTAGTTACCAAGAGGTTTATAGCTTAACTGTGTGGATGGGAAGAGGTCGGAATTGGCAGATATCAGTAACTATCCAAGGTCCCAGGTGTGCTAGAAACCGCACACTCTGCCAAGTCTTTAAAAGGTTATAGTGGTTCTTCTGTGTGCTGTGTCCTTGTATGTCCTAATACCTATGTGTCTGAAGTTCAAATATAAAAATACCTACACAAGTATAAAGTTATTGCACTTTGCCCACACTGATGTAAACTTGACAAAGCCTGGTGTTCCTTTGCTATTTCTGTTTTTAAAAGCCTTTACGTGTGAATACATAGAGGATTAATAAAATAATATTTAGGATGTGAGCCTTAAAAACTATTTCATTGCATCTTGTAGGAACAAAAAATAAAAACAACCAATATCTACAATGCAGCTATGCAGGTGGAATCAATGCTTCACTGTTATTTGCCTGTAATTGGCTTTGAGCATCACAATGCAAGTGTAATTGGGTCTGTACTTCTATTCTTTAAGGATTCTGTGCTATTTCTACTTGAACCCATTTTTGATATGGTTCAGCTCAGCAGTGCCAGCTACCTCTTGTTATGCAGTTGAAAAACTGTGACCATTAAAAATAGGATACAGTGTGATTTTGTTTTGCAGCACTGCATGGAAAATCAGTTGCTGTTCATAACAGCTCTGTGGTTGGTTGATTTAAAGCAGGAGGGCGACTTCGAATTGACAAGCAGACAGTTCATGAAAAAGGATATTGTATCTTTAAGGCTTTCTGACTGATTGTGTTTAACTGCGCTACTCAGCAGGCAGTAATTAGGCGGTAGCTTTGCTGAGAAACTTAAAGCAGAGGCTGTGTTGCTCTGTGCTCTTGAATTAAAAAAAAAAAAAAAGGGGGGAAAAAACCTTGGATTTGGACAAATGGGATTTTTACTGTTTTTTAGCCAGTATAGGAGCAAACAGAAAGCAGACCCCTTGAGGCTCCTAAAGTTATCTTCCCATGCAGATAGTCTCTAGGGAGCTGTGGTGCTTGAGAAAGGAGGCAATGAGAACCATTATAGAAGCACATGACACTATTGCTGAAGGTCAGAGTGGTATTGGAATAACAGAGAAGCTGCTGATACAAAATGACATGACTGCTGTATCTTCTGGACCAGTTCACAATTTTGATTAGAATGTAGCTCAAATGCATCATGAATGTGATTAATAAATAAAAGTAGATAATAATGATGATGTCTGAACCATTGCTTCCCTAGACTGCTGCAGAGCAGGAAAGAATGGGAATCTAAGAGAAATGGCAGCAAACAAAATATGTAGTAAATGCTACCGCCTGAGGACAGTTTGATTTGAAAATGCTGTAGTTTTGTGGAGTGGACACTGCAGTGCACTGTTGCAAACACTGAATACAGGAATGAGTTCTCAACTTTCTCCTCCTGAGTGTTACAGTAATGTAGCAAATTGTGGAGCAGAGAAACACAAAGTTATGATTTTGTCATAAACAGCATAGGAGTTTCATAGAAGCACTCCTCTTTGCCGTCACACCTCTATTTTCTATTGCTGCTATTTTGATATTGTGCTTGTGTTAAGAGCAATTAGGATTTGAAAAGACTCAAGATTCTATCACCATTTATATATACTACAACCTCTAACTATGTTAAAAAAAAAAAGATAGTTCATTTGTTTATGTGCTGGCATTATACTACTGGAAGTGAAGTCATCCATTAATGGTATAAATGAAGCCTATGTTTTGATTTGACATCAGGTAGTAGATATTGTCCAAGGGTCACATTTTAAATGTGATAAGCTCTATTTTTACTGCATAGCCTAAGCTTGTTTGTGAGGTCCAGTAAAAGTCTTTTGCCTGCTCTCTATAGTTCTGACATTGGTTCTGATAACTTTGAGTCATTAAAGTGAGTCTCCTTCAGCAAACACTGTGGTTTGACAAATCTTTTTTCATTTTATCTATTTGGTTCACAAGTTAACAAGAAAGTAAATTAGCATGTAAGTTGGCAGGAGAACTACACTGAGAAACATGCATTTTCACAAGACCGTTGTCCTGAGGCTTGTAGTTTTGTAGAAAGGTTTGATCTGAGTAAATTATGACAGCTTATCAGAATTCTCTGACTAAATGTTTATAAGAGTCAGAACCGCTTTCCAATTACAACTGGGCTTGCAACAGAAAGATGGATTCAATGCCACTGCCTAAAATTCACCTGTCTTTATTTCCTGTTTTCAAGGTCCATACATTTTGTATACTTTACAAATGCTCTTTGAAACTGGGATACGCGGAAGATCAAGGATTAAATTGCCCAAGAATTTTTTCTAACTGACAGTGATCTTAATTCATTGTCAGTTAATGCCAGGTGTTTTTTCCCCTGGTATTAAGTTCTTCAGAACTGTAGCAGTATAGGACACTATTTACAGAGGCTTTACATAGGGAGGGAAATTATTGCATTAGGTCAAATAAAATAAATAATTCATTACATCACATTTTGTAATCCCAGTGTTAAGCATAAAAACAGTGGTTGATTTTTCAGCAAAAATTTTTTGTGTAATTTCAGATAACATATAATACAAAACAATAACTGCATACCTAATGTGAAAAGCTTACAAACTAAGAGAGTCCTCCTTGGTGCTTCTGGTTTCCTCTATGGTATTTCAATATCCAGATTTTGAGGCAATCCCTGCAAGTGTCTATCTTCCCTTAGAATATTCCGGGGCCAGCGGAGTGTCTGACTTTTAATCTGATTGTAAAATATTGCCCCAGCTCTTTACCACAAATTTGAAAATCAATTTTTATATCTTGCGAGAACTATGGACCTCTCATTTATTTCTCTGGTTATACTACTGAGAATAAACAACTCAAAGTAAAAAGTCTTTCTGTTTCTTTCTCTTACAACCATTCTCTCTCTTACACATACTTACACACATGTGTCTGGACACAGATGCATACAGTCTACACATATATTCACATGTATCATGTACATACATGTCTACTTATGCAATATTTATATAGGTAAGAGTACAGCAGCGGTGAGTTGTACAAATGATAATGTGAAATACTTGCTATTTCCAAAGTTGTCATAGAATCATAAAGCAGTTACATGCTTTTTCTGACCTAGATGTTTTTTTACCTTTGACTTGAATTTTTTTGGGGGGGTTATATGCAACCCAGTGTTATTTGTTGTTTACATTTGTTATCTGGTAAAGCCTCTCTCTTTTTAAATGGGAACCCACACTGATGGAAAGATGTTTTGCACCCTCAGTTTCACAGTCTCCAGAACAGATCTACTTTAATGATGTACTGACATGGGCTGATTATTATGCTATATTCCAGGCTGAAATGATTGTGTACCTGGCCATCTGCTTCTTCCCTTTCCTGTGGACAACTTCAGGGCACTTGGTGGGGGCTGGGGCAGACTCCTACTGAGGTGTCCATGCATTCATCCTGTGGGAAAGCACAAACTTTGTCAGTAAATTTCAAAGCTGTTTAACTAAACATTCTCTCTTTCTAGTAATAAAAACCTTTAATAGCCTACCTTTCCAACAGCAGCAAACATATCATCCCTGTAAGGTAAAAAATTATCTGCTAGTCATAATACAAATCCTACAAGAGCCTTCTAATGAGTTTTTAACTTTAAAATAGCAAACTGCTGATTAATTCTAATGGTCGGTCAGCTCCAAACTAGATTAAGAAACTGGAATACTCTGAGTATAATATATGGGTACCAATTTCAAAGGAGGGTACAAATATAGCCATTTTGGATTAATGTATATTTCTGAAAATGTAACAGGATGAATTTAATTAATATGGTGTTCATGACATTTAAAAATTATTTTAGTGAATTACTATAGAAAGTGTATCTTAATCTTTTAATTAATCTTTTATTTTAAAAAAATATTTTCATCCAAGATACTAAAGAAAAACATTATAAACATGCTCAGGCAAGAGGTAATAGGTTTACAGTTTAATTGTAATGTTCTGTTAAGCATTTAAATGGAAAACGTGATGACCCAATTATACAGCAAAAGTGGAAATTCAGAACACAGTATCTGGATTTGAATATAAAAATGCTGAGATGCATAATACATAGGAGTTTGATATCTATTCTGCTTCTTGTCAAGGGGGTATAAAATTATCAGGAATTAACAGAGAAGAGAAATCAGACCCTGGAAAGAGCTAGGCATTCTGGAGAGGAATATAAATTGTATTTTAACTTAGAATAGTAACCTCTTTTTCCATGCAATACAGAATCAGTATTTTCTTTAATTTTCCTGCACTGACATCCCATTTATTCTGTACTACCCCTATTCATAGTGGCATCAGCAAGATCTTCCCAGGATTAATCCTTCCCACTATTGGAAGTCCACTGCAGAGTTAGCTAGTTTAAGACTAGATTTTCCAAGATACCTGTAGCTCAGTCAGAAGCTAGATATGTCTTTTAATCTTTCCTTTCCATCTAAGCTGTGTGTCCCAAACTGAGGTCCTAACAGGCTATTGATGAGACTGTGAAGAATAAGAGAATGGCTTACAGGACCATAGCAGTTTAGTAGTCTTCTCAAGTCCAAAAAGTAAAGTTAATAATGTATTACTGTCCACTAGAACTTACAATGACCCCAAAAGTCTACTCTACTATGACAAGAAGTTTGAGAATGACTTCAGTGTTCAGTTATTTTGTCTTCTAAAAGAGGTATACAGTGGCAGATACAAGTAAAATCTTCTGTCTCCATTGTGTCACAGAAAACACAGAAAAATGATGTTTCGTTCAGTAAGTGGTATTTTGGGTCCCTAATGGTGAAGGAAGAAGTAATGAGAATGTGACTGTGCAGATGCCATTATTCAGGGAAAATGAAGTTGTTATGCAAAGTACTTAAGAAAGGGTCCTAAGGAAAATATGCAGACACATGAGACCATAAAATTATCAACTTTACTTAATGCTTCAAGAGAGAAGAATTTGATGGTATCGGACCTGACCCCAGTCTTCACCAAATGGGAGGCTGAGGAACAGGTCTCTTTCAACCTGTTGGTGTTCACTTTTTAGCAATCCAAGCCTTGCTTTGCTCTCTACCTCTACACATAGAAATGTTATCTACTACGTAAAGGTCAGCGCCAAGCATACCACAACTATAGCTAGCCTCTGGAGTGCAATTTGGTCATTTCATTTTACTTAAATTTTGTACAAAAATCTGTATCATATTTGTTATATTATCAGCACAAACCCCATTAATTTATATTTAGCCTCATGTGATATTTATATCTTGCAGGTTTTCATGGGGCTGTGATAGTCCACAGACAAGCCAATATCGATTTAATCTCCATTATGATCTGCATCATGAAGTATAGATGCTCAGAAATTCATTAGCATACCAATTCAGGTTGTGGTGGGAACCAATGCAGTGGTAGCTGTTGCACTTTCCTTGGGAGAAGCTGACAGTCTTAACTTGAGACCTTCAAATGTGTAATTGTTCTTAAAAGCCAAGCAGTTTCTTATGTGGTTCAGAAATTCCTCAGTGTCTTTTACATATTTTTTGTCTTCAAGTTAATGAAAAAAAGGTATCTGGAGTAATTGGTTGTTCCAGATTTGGTTCTGATCATTCAAAAAGAACTAGATACAAATGTGGAGACAATGCAATGATAAAGTTCAAGATCTTTAAGGAAAGAAGAGACATGACCCTGTAATATAAATGTAATGCATTTCAAATTGGGAGCTGTTAATAGTTTCAGAGAAAGATGAGGCTTGCAAAAAACAAAGTAAATAAATTCTGTAAAGAATTAATTTTCTATAAAGTAATTATAATTAATTACTCCAATATAGAGGAAGAGTGGGAACTACATTAAGAGACCAATCTGGTAAAATCATAATCAATTTAGTGACCTAAAAATCTAAAATAAAGAATCCAGAAATGAAGAAGTAGTACAAGTGACTATAGATGAATATGAAAGAATAGCAGAAACTATCGGAACAAATTCAGAAGTGCTGAGGGACAAACCAAGAAACTTTTCACAAGATACATGAAAGGTAAAAAGAAAGCAGTTATAGTAAGAGCAAGACAAGGAAAATTAAGACCACTACAACAGAAATTGAAAAATTGAAACTAGTACACTTAATTAGTTTCTGCTTATGTCTGCACCATAAATATTATGAGCAGGCAGGAAGTTAGTACTACTAACACCAAGCAAAGTTGTGAGATCTCAGGAAAAGACAACAGTTTAGGAAAAGTATGAAGATAACACAGATATTCTCAAATTCATGCATCTAATGAAATTTCTACTATAGGTGTAGCTAAAGAAACTTTAGAACACTTTCAGAGGGGATGTTACAGAAGAATAGAGAAGGACAAATGTAAAGACTATGATAACAAGGTTAAAAGAGAACCAAGAAAGTGTACACTAACCAGGTTCACTTCTCTGAGACACATGGTCTCAGATAATGAAACAAATTATTTATAGGCATCTCAAAGAACATAAAAAGGTGTGCAGTCAGAATGGTTCAAAGACCAATCATATCACACCAGTTCACCTGTGACACAGTACTGAACAGTGTACTGGATATAAGAGAAACAGTAGACACTACTGCTCTTGACTTGATAAATGCTATGTCACATGAGTGTCTCATAAGGATGCTGGATAAAACTATTTGGCTCCAGATATATGCAAAAATGATGAAAAATCTACATTGAGTACTTAGCAGTTTCGTACTACTTCACATTTTAGTTATTAATCTGGAAGATACATTAGATAGCCTTTTGCTTATTAAATTTACAGGGAACACTACTGTGGGAGGGGCTGCAATCATGCCAGAGAATAGGATTAGAAGTTAAGTTGATCTAAGTAATCATCTCGAAGAAACTGAACACAATTCAGTAACTAGAAATATACAAATATTCTGTCAGACATGACGAACTGAATACAAGATAGGAAACAATAGACTAGGTTTCAGCTGTGCAGATAAAAGCTGGGAGACATAATGGGTCACAAACTGCGTATGAGTCAGCAATGTCATGATACAGTGAAAAAAGAGAGCACTGCATGAGAATATATGTATAAAAAATAGTGAATAATCCTCTTAATTTATTCAGTGTTACTAAAACTTATTATGCTCCTAGGTGTTATTTTGCTTCCAGGAGAGCAAATTAAAATTTAGAAAACAAAAACTACCAAAATATTGAAATAATGTAATACATAACATAGAAATCAGGTAATTGGGGGTCGGCATGTGGGTGTGTGTAATAGTTTCACAACAGGCTAGATGAACTTTCTTATGAATTTTCTTGTTAAGTGTAGGAGGAATTTTACTTTTTGACACTAGACTGTTTCAAGACAGATGAAATTTCTAGTGTTTGTTCTAGAAAATCTAAGTTGTTGTCACCAAGCACTAAATTAAGACTGAAAAAGGTAGCCTTTTGCTGATTCATGCAGGAACGTGCCATTGTTTTTTCTGTCATAGAACCTCCTAAAGCAGGATCAAATGTTTTCAGCCTTTAAAACTAGAAGGAAATCAGATGCAAATGTGGTACACTAACCTCATTATTACCTGTTGGTCCCTGGAGTGGGCATTATCAGCTTTTAGAGATTTGATTTTCTGGAGACAGAGATGTACAGAGTTTGATTGAAGGTTTTGTGAATTAGGCTATTGAAGTAAACGGGGTAAGATTTCTCAAAGTAGTTATTTCAAGATGCAGGGCTCTTTAGGGAGAGGCAACTTGGACAAGATTGGACAGGTTATGACAGACAGCAACAGCTCAGATATTGCATGAGTCTGCTCCAGCAGTGGGTGGCACCGCTATTCTGCGGGCACTGCAGGAAGTGGAGTAGATCAAGGTGGCAGCCACTCAGGATTCTAGGTCTACATTCGTGGCAGCAGAATAAGCTGCCAATAGGTATATTGTTGTGCTGCTTATGAAAAATATCTGACAACTTGTCCACATTCAGTTCTCTGGCCATCCTTACTCTTAAAGTGCATTAAAAAATGAAGCTTGGACACAGACTACTCAAAACTACTACCTGCAATTCATTGTTAATGCACGCAGTGTGGTGCTCTGTCAGTGCAGCACAGTGCACTTCTTTCTGTGAAGTGATATATAACCTCACTTTCTACTGGAGCCACTGACCAGCAAGGAAATTGTTGGAATCACAGCAAGGTTGAGGTTGAAAGGACATCATCCAGTCCAGCCCCTTGCTCAACACAGTCAGCTAAGTTGCCCATGACTGAGTCCAGTTGGATTTTGAATGCCTTTAAAGACAGAGACTCTATAATCTCACACAAAATCTTTTTCAGTATTTAATCACTCTCACTACAAAAAGGCTTTTTGTAATGTTCAAATGAAATTTATTATATTCCAGTATGCCTATGATCTCTTGTCTGTTTGCTGGATTCTGCTCAGAACAGCTTGATTTCACTTTCTTTACTGCCTCCCATCAAGTATTCATACACATTGACAAGATTTCCTGTGAGACGTTTCTACTCCAAGCAGAACAGTGCCAGTTCCCTCATCTTCTCCTCCTATAAGGGGCATTCCAGTCCCTTCATCATCTTTGCGGCCCTCTACTGTGGTTGTTTGAATATGTCCACGTCTCTCTTGTACTGAGACCAGCACTCCAGATATGGTCTCAAACTGCGGATCAACATTAGCTGGTTAGAGGGGCTTGGTCGTTTCCTTTACCTTTCATTTCAGGTCCCATGAAAAATGACCCCTAGCTCCTATAAAAGCAATAGATCTGTCACTATCTGGGATCTTTAACAAAAACATGTCTGTCAGCCCATTAAAAAGAAAAAAATATTTTCAAACATCGTAGACACAGGAATTTCTGTTAATTTTGTTAGGAAAAAGTATTCAATGGTTCTTAGAAAAAAAATGTCAAAATAAGTCTCAAATAAATTATTCAAATTGAATGGGTTCAACTAGATTTTAAGATCCATTTGAAGAGATTATCAAAATAATACGCAATAAAGACTTATCCCTGAAGCAGCAAGATACACAAGCCCCAAAACCTATTCCCTAACTATTCCAGGTTACTGATTAAGCTCTATATTGACCTCTTTCCCTTTGTTACTTCCATTGACGACTTTTGTAACTCAACGAGAAGAAAAGGAAACAATTTATTTTTTTACTTTTCTCTCTTGCTGCTGTGTTCAGACATATGTACATAGAGATGTATATGCACACATGTGTGTATATATATATATATATATAT
>VYXB01006764.1:43523-69722 GCA_013397135.1 Pachyramphus minor
TATATATATATATATATATGTATAACTAAACATATGTACCCCTACTCTGAAACTTGCTGCACAGGCTGGAATTGCCTCATCACTGCAATTTCTTTCAGTCAGTTGAACAATGTAGGAATATCAGTGGCAAAATAAAGAGTTAAGTGGAAAACATAATCAATAATTAATCAGCTGAATAAGAGAATTAATTTTTAATAAATATTTAGAAGGATGCATAGAAGTATCATGCTGCATTACTGTACATCCAAGAATTTGCTAAATATGAAATTCAAAGCACCTCAGGTAATAAACTTCAAATAGTACAATGTGTCAAACAGGCGCAGCACTGTATGCTCATTTATTTCTAATTCTGCTTGGTGCTGAACACTTTTCCTGAAAAATGTTCAAGCCTCTCAGTTCTTACTGACTTAGCATTTTGCATATTGAAAGTGACTTTTTTTTTGCTTCATACACAGTAGGGCCACATGATGCTGTATTTTGGCCTTTGGGTACCAGCACAGAATGGAGCTCTTTGCTCTTTATTGATTCATAAGGCCAAAGTAAGAAAAATAGAGTTGGCTAGATAGACTGTCTTGTCTATCTGAGAAAAAAAAGAGATCAATATAACTGGTTTTATATTTTGAAATATTTGTTTGCTTGAGAATGTTAATCTATTAAAATCAATGTTTCACGGGAAATTTTTGACAAAGCATTTTTTTTTGAAAGGTAGATTTTTTTTTTAGGTCAAATGTTTTAGAGGAAAAACTAGAACAAAAATCTCTTAAACAAGTCAACTTCCATGCTTGAATAGGAGTATGTGCTTAAGTGCCACATTGAACAGGAAGACAATTAGTAAAAGAGCAGTAAAATCTTAAACTGAACTTTATGAATGAAATCCTGGAGAAGAATGTTAAATTTACAAATGTAAATAAAATGTCACATGACTTTAAAGAAAATTGTTGGGTTCTGTGACTGGCTCTGTCATAGATTTACATAACAATGTATAAGTCACTTAATCTCCTTTAGTTTCTCCATCTGTACAATAACATCAGCTCCAGGGCAGTGTTGTAAGACTTAGTTAATTGCATAGAAATTATTTAAAGATCCTTCAGTGAAAAGTTGTATTGATGCTTTCAGAAACATGACCCTTTTTAAGCTAATGATTATCTTTTATCCCGTCTTAGAAATTACATAAGCCAAAGAAGCAATTCTCTTTTGACTGTTGTTCACTAAATTTTGAAGCAGCCTAAAGAATTTTCACAGGCCAAATACTCTGGATTATGGGGAAAGAGAAGGAAAGAGAAGGAAAGAGAAGGAAAGAGAAGGAAAGAGAAGGAAAGAGAAGGAAAGAGAAAGAAAGAGAAGGAAAGAGAGAAAGATCTTTTGGTTTTTCTGGGATTACAGAACTTGGTAAAGAAGACGTGCACGCGCACTAAAGCGAAGGCCATCCAGATGTGAGCTTCCCTCTCTCCCTGACTTTAACTGCTGATTCAACGGAGCAGAGCTAATGATAGTGGCCAAATGTCCAACCTTCAGTAGTGGCAAAGAGTGACCATGGCTGCAGAGCAAACAGGAAGGAATCAAGTGGGGAAGAGCAAGGGGATGGATACGGAAGGAATAAATCCACGTAAGAAGCAATAATAGCAATCTCAGGTAAAGTGGCACTCCTGTAGAGTGTTTTGTCAAAACAACAAAGACCAAATTATCCAACAAAAATTATTTTAAATATTTCACTTGAACCCTTTATTAATTATGCTGTCATTCTGCCTGCTGCTATAATTAATAGTTTTACAATTCCTTCATTCTAAAATGCTCTCTTAACTCCTGGATGAGGACAGATGAATGTTGATGACAAGGAGAACAGAAATGAAGAACTGACATTAATGAAGATTCAGAATGCATGCGTGGATGACAGAGCTTTATCTGTACAGCCACAAGAAATTGAGAAGAGTCTAGAAGAATAATATCCCAAGCAAATCTTGCTTGTTTGTACCAAGTATTATAATATGTGCTTATGTATGAATATATAAAAAATAGCAAGGGGACACAGTTGTGAGAATACAGTAAGATACCATGGTGACAGGAGAGTTTATAAAAACCCAAACAGATAACAAAGGGCTCCTGAATGTAATGAGCCACACAGCTGATTAGGCAGAGACCACACTGTGCAAGAATGAGGCCTAAAGCAAAGAACAGCCTGAAAGAAATCCATGAGAGGGAGAGGGGGAGAGAAACTTTGAAGAATGAGTTAAGTAGACTTACAGCTAGAAACAAAGGCAGAAAGAGATCTGTAGGGCTTGTAGGAGAAGGAGTTTTGTATGTGGCAGACAATGAAGGGCTTAGAAAGGAGCAGTTAGCCTTCAGCCCTCAAAGAGTGCCAAGCGCTCAGGGAAAAACAGACTTAAACAAGGAAATGTGCATGAGGTAAAGGCGTGGGGGAGCAAGCAGAGGGCCAATAGGGCAGCTGCAGGTGACCACTGCAAAAGAGGGCAATGTGTATTGGAAACGCAGCATGAACCTAGAGCTACCAAAGACTTCTGCTAAGGATATGCACATCCTGCCTTTGGTCTGCTTACAAAAGAACGCAAGAATTTTTATCTTCCCCTTAAAAGAAGAGCTAGTATTTTTGGTGAGTACTATTCATTTTCCTCTCAACTGCCTGTCCCTTGGTCTTAGGTTCACAGTAGTTGTCTCTTCTTCAAGGCTTGATTTTGAATCTTATTTGGATGTTTAACATGAAGTTAGAGTGTTAATGATCATAATTCTTATCAACTGTACAAATTGTTATTCCCACTGTCCTCCACTTTTAACATGTTTTTAGTTTTAAAGGCTCAGAAGTGAAATCCAGTCTTGAGTGCAAGGGTTGTATGCCAATATGACAAATATATCTCCCTCTTTTTATACCTGACAATTGTCTGTGGGTCAATAACATCTAACAGTTTTGAAACCGAAAATTTCATTCATCACATAAGTGTAAGTACACTTTAGCACACCCGCTCACCGCCTTATACACATAGAGACAGGTGAGACATTTGACCATCCAGAGGTAAACATCTTTTTTTAACATGCTGCACAAAAGAAGAGGGTGATGTTAGCCTGATGCAAACATCACCGTGCACAGAGGTCTCCACATACACAAACAAATCTGCCACAGAACTATGGCCCTTGCCATTACAGCATACAGTCAATTGCCAGTTACAGCAAGATGAAAGATTCATGAGTAAATGGCCTGTCTTTATTTAGTTACTGTAAGAACAGTGAAAACTTGGAATTTAATTTTGTTCTCTTTTCATTGAACCTCATTAAAAAACTGCAACAACTGATGAATTTTCACACTTTTATCCAACCACCAATGTTGATGCAAGTGTTATACTTCACCACTACAAATGCATTGAGTAATTTTAAGTAAAAAAGTTACACATATTCCAGGAAAACCATTAATATAATCCTATATAAATACTAGTATTTGGATAATTCATATATTTAGGAAAATCGCAGTGTTCATGTGTTTAGAAGTCCCACTTACAGTCCATGTAGTTTATGGTTGAATTTCTTTTGCTTTGTGTTGCCATTTGAAGAGGAACTCAAAGTTATCAAAAACTGGCAGAAATAAGGAATTTGTTGACAAAGATATTGAAGCTGCCATTAGGTATCCAGCCAAGTTCTAGGAGATCAATAGTAAGAAAACTTCTATATTCTGAAACTCCAGGTCAAGACAACAGCTGTCCAGAAAAAAATAAAAAAGAATAATAACTTAATCAGTCATATCAGATGTGGAGGAGGTGAAATTTTGAGTGTTAAATTTTGAGCATTTCTTATCCAAATGTTTTTTTGTGGGAAAGGATGTCACTTTTTAGTTAAACTTTTTCCTTCTTTGATTACGAAATCCTTTCAAATAACAAATGCTGTAAAATAACAGCTGAACTGAATCCGTGTAACTAAGGAAAAAATAATTTTTGAACACTAGCTTCTCTAAATCCATATTTGAATAACAACTCAGAGAAAACCACCACCACCACCATTACTGTTACTACTACTGCTGCTGCTGCTACTACTACTACTACTACTACTAGTCAGAAACAAACAAAAACAAACAAGCAAAAAACCACAGGTCTGTATGACCTTCAGAGCTCTATTCAGTGAACCTGATAAGGGAGAGGGAAAGTCACATCATGGTCTGTACTGACATCACAGCAGACAAGATTCCTGCCCTGAGGAATTTACAGCACAAAACCAATTCAACCACCTATTGAAGCTAAAGGCTTGAATTGATGGGAGTATGCTCATACTAATATTCCTGCAGTTGGTAAAGTACTTTGTACAAAATAACATATATATTCACAAGCAAAAATCTTTGCTAAAACAACTTCAGGTAAGTAGCTTTAGCTAGCCTCAGCTAACTTCTAAAACAACTTTAAACTTTGTATCTGTAAACTCAGCACCTTTGAAAAGGAGTAAGAATCTGTCAAGTGGTTCTGTATAATTCTCAGTGTCTGTGATAATCTAATATTTGCGACTAATATATCCAATTTTTTTTCTACCTTTGATTTTTCCCCTTGCTTTTTCTTGTAGGTTTATATACCTGATTTTATGGTGTTTTTATTTAATTCAGTATATAGGAAATATTTTGCAATCAAGAAAACCTAATAAAACACAAGTTTTTATGTATATTCAAGGAATTCCTTTTAATTTGTGATGACACAAAAATGCTGCTTTAAACAGCAATGACATGAGTCATCTTTTTAGTGCCACAAATGTACCGGCTATTAGGCATTCTTCATTCACATATACGTAAGAACAGCTTTCATGTTTCTTAGAAGAATCTGATATTTAGATGGAACAGAAATAACTAGGTACAGCTTTTTTCAACAGCTTATGAAATGATATTTAACATTTTACAAAGAAAGGTATATGTCAAGTAGCAAATATAACATAATCCTGCAGCCCTAGACTGTGTATATGATAAATGCTGAATGACATTTTCTTGAATAATGTACTACCTAATAGCTAATAATTAATTAGATCATTCATTAATTGATTGATTGATTAATTCATTCATTTGAATTAATTTTAATGCACTCATTTCCAGCACTCTAAATATCTGAAAAGAAAGGTCAGTGGGACTTGACTGTATGTCCAGAGCAATACTGTGAGCAATACTGTGCCCGTTTGTCACAGAGGTAATGTCACTGAGAACACCATGGGAGGTCCAATTTCACCTGCAAGGTAGAAGTGATCCTTGTATTCTGTATATTTCTGAGAAGGACTGTTACCCACCGTAAAGCAAACAGGAAAGGAATGATCAGATCAGCTTACAAATACGGGACTGTAGAGGGGGCAAGAATGGCTCTGCTGGGAGTGGGGTGTGAGTGGCTCACACTGTCAGCCACGTTCATTCCCCACATCAGCACACTGTTGGACACATGGTCGTCCTATTGCAACCTCTAGTACATGACAATTAGACAGTATAGTCATGAGCAACTGAATTGAATAAGTAGATATTATGCAAAGTCTTCAGCTTGTGTAGATTGGCACAGTTCCATCTAACTTAGTTGAGGATCTGGCCCTGTGAGTTGTCATATTATTTAGAAAAACTAAGTTGTGTAAATATTCATATTCTCTGCTGTTTGATTTTAATTTTAATCTAGCTGAACATATTATATATTATAAACTGCATATTAATATACCAATTAGTGGATTTTTTTAAAATTTTCTGATTAAATCTTCTCTTTAGCTGCTTAACTCGTTTAGTAGCAAATCTAGTTTTTCCATGGCAATACTGAAATAAGAGTTGAACAGAAGGGTCCTAGAAAATATATTATAAATCTGAGACCTTTATATAGAATGACACTGTTCACTTTCTTTGATGCTAGTTCTTATAAATGCAAATGTACATCTTTTTCATTGTTGTATGTAATGTGATTTAGCTCTAATTGACTGGAAGTTGTGGAAGTCTGATTTAGAACTTAATATGTAGATTGCAGCTAAATACACAATGTCTATTTTAAAACATGGGAATATATTTAAAATACCCAGCTTTTTCCCCTAACTCAGAAGAAAAATTGCGTAACTTTGAGCTGAAAAGTGCTGTGCCATGACCATCACAAAATGTCATGGATATGCAGTGATATTGTTTCTCTACTTTCTTTCTTTTTCCCATTTGTTTAACTGTACCCCAAAAAGCCAGGTCCAGATAGGAACACTGAGGTATTAGGTGAAATCTAATTAGAGTGTGTGAACTGTGTTGTGGCCATTTCTCTGAGAAGACAGAAACTTGCAAGGTAAAATTTCAGCTAAAGGAGTAAAAGTAGGAATGTTTCCTCTTCTCTTTTATTATTGACTTTATGAATTAGTCCTAGTTTACTTGTTTCAATTGGTGTCAACATATTTTTGAATACTATTAGCATAGCAATGAGGCCTGTTCTCAGGTTATTGAATGGTGTGTTGATTTCCGAAATAAATAGATATGCAGTGTGAAGGACAAGCTGTCACTTTGGGAGAGCTTTGCTGATCTAAATTAAAAGGCACTTCTAATTGAAAACTGTAATAGTAGGAGGGTTAAGGAAACAGTGAAACCACTCAGTCTCTTTCAGATTTCATGGGGCTATGATAGAAGATACAGCAAGAGGAGGAAAATGGATTTATTATATGTCAAAATAAGAAATAACATTAACTTAGACTAAAATAACCATATCTAAATTAAGTTTTCATTATTTTCATTATAACTCTTTTTGTACTGGATTATTCCTACCTTTTGGAAGAGACCTGAGGAAATCTTGGCTTCCTGTGATTTCCCAGTGAACTCAGTTGTAGTTCAAGCATTGAAATCAAGCCTCCACTCAATCACCAGTGTCACTTCAGGCCATGTTTAGCCTGAATGCCAATGAGAAGAATGCAAATATTCCTATTAAGTTTAAAAGACTTTGTATAGATTTGTAGTGACCAAACATTACCCTGTTTTTCCTAGTATGTTAATGACACTTGTGTCTTTCAAGGGAATCTGGTATCCTTGCTGAGGAGCATTTACAGAGCACGACTATAGCATCCCAAGTCCAGGACTGTGTGGCAAACAGCCATGTTTTTTCTCTGTTTTCCTAGCTGGATTTTTTTTTTTCCCCAACAAGTGAGGAAGTTCAGCGAAGCCACCATGGAAAGTTAAGACTGCAGATTAAAATATTTGATATTTTATCCTATTAATACAGCTACTCTCTCTCCAGCACTGTGTTTCTTCCTTTTTTTCATTCCCACCCTGCAAGGGTTAACAATTGAGGCCTGTCTATAGCTCATTTCTATAGTAACAGCAAGACTGAGACTTTTTTATGGGCACCTAATAATTAGAAAGTGCTAGAAGGTATAACAATATAATGAATCAAAACTGATAGACTTGTGGGTTTCCATAGAAACATGTATAATTATGATAATCGGTCCCTGGCGTACCCTCAGAATCGTATACATTCAGTTAAATGCAATAAACATTAGGCACTATTTAGTGAGCTGTGATGCAGATTAACAGTGTGAGATACAGGGAGGCTATGAATAAAATTGCTGTACAGTTTATCTCAAATTAATTTCCCAGATTGCTTTAATAGGTGTGCTCTGTGGATGTGAAGAATTGAAAGTGTATTTTTGTTAGTGGTAAAGCTAACGAAGATAATATTTCATAAAGTGGCTGACTATTAATTTTGGTGCAGATCAAAATGTACAGTGGTACATTATTGCACAGGAGATCACTAAATCCACTGAGAAAATGACATAGTGGGACTCAACTGAATTATTTATTTTTTAAATGTGATATAGAGATATTTGGGTTTCCTGTGTCCCCCTTGGCTTGCTGGTTTATTTCTCTCTTTGCTTGACTCACATTTAAGAATATGTTTGCTGATGCTCCTGGTCTGATTCTAACTCTATCTCTTCTAAAGCAAATAAATTTCTAGTGACTTCATATGCAGCTGCTCAACATTACAGGACTTGTATTTTTAGGGTCCTCTGGAATGTTGTTGATTTTGGTGGTTATTTGATTTCTGAGTAAAAAGATAACTATAATTCTATGTTATTCATTTCGGGGCCATTTAGAATTGCTTGTAGCTCTGCATTGGTTAAAAAACAGTTAGATGCCCAGCATTCCATTTAAAGGAAAATCTATTTATAGATGACAGAGTCCTACAGGTGTATTATATTTGAGACAGAGCACTGATGGTCATGTTAGAACATGCACTGTGGATCAGGAGACTCTTCTGGTCATTCCTGCACATAAGAGAGGCTGTGTTTAAATGTTTCCTAATTATCTTCTTTGAAGGCCAAACTTTTTCTAGAAGGATGAATTTGGCTTTATATAGTTTCTTTGTAGAAGACAAGTTTTGCTCCAATGTTGTTTAAAAACATTCATTTCAGAAGGCAAGAACTGCCATTGTTTTTTATACAGCTGTCGAATATCAAGAACCCAGGTATTCAATTATCAGACATGATAACTTTAGGATTGAACCTGGTGCCCACCTAAATGTGCATTTACCTTAAATGCACTCTGTTCCTTATGAAATTTCAGGAAAATCTTTTTTTCTCAGTAAATCCCTCTGCTTTCAAAATTAATTAATTTGACCTGCTGTGTTTGTGGACTTTTTGCTGTTGTTCTTGCTTGTGACTCAGTTACAATAATGGTTATGTGTCATCTGCTGATTCAGTCCTGGAGATTTGGGTTCTCAGGAATCCTATGCAGTGACCTGGAACTCTGGGGCAGCTCACAAACTGTTAAATTCAAAACTGTGGTTTTGAACATGAGACTGCCTCTCATTTTTGCTCAGTCTTTTTGTTCTTGTATCTGCTAAAAAGAAGAACCTTTTATCAAAATGTTTTTCACATCTGGTTTTCCGTTTGCTTTACTGCTTTTCTAGTACTAAAATGCCAAAAGCTGACACTGGTTCAGAAAGCTATTAGACAAATTCATAGAAGAAAACCTACCAAAGGCTACTAAACATAGAGATAACACCTCTGGGTCAGGTTGTCCCTGAGCTGTGGATTTCTGGTGGCTGAAAGCACATACCCAGGGAGCATCACTGTATGTCTTGCTCTTATATTTCTCCCTAGGCATTTGGTATTGGCCACTGTTAAAGACAAGATACCTGGGTTAGATAAAACCTTCATCTAACCAAGAACAGCCGTTGTTACATGCTCATATAAAAGGACTTGGCTGTTAACACTGATGCGATAAAACATTTTCAATAGCTTTCTAGAAAGTATGATACCGAAGCTGCGCTATATTTTTTATTTTTTTTTTAATGAGAAATGTGATTTACTACTGACATTCTGTCATTTTGAAGCTGGAAAATCAGTTTCTTCCTTCCTCCTGCTGTCTGTTAGGATGGCCACTGGCTGGGGAGGGAGCACTAACAGAAATGCTTGTGACAGGGGAATTTCTTACATTCTTCATGCCACATTGAGAGTTATTATTCTTTTAATATGCTCAGTAAACTAAGTAATTTAAGGCCCTGAATATTCAGTTCAACATGCTCTTCAGAGAGCTGGTGCAGAGTATCAAGTATTTTATAAACTGGACACTGCCTTACTACACATTATCCTTACCTGTGTAAAAGACCTTCCCAAATTCAGAAAGGAGGACTGTCATACATAGCATAAGTGCCTTGGCACAGCAGCCCAGGTAGGGAGAAATGCATTCAGGCAGTGTTTTTAGTCTGCTGAAAGGACAATGTCATGGCACAGCCACTCCACTGCCTGCCACTGAGGCCTTCATTAAGTTATACATTGCAGCCTTCAGCATTCCTTGGGAATTACCATTTTAATAAGGAAAAATTTCCAGTTCAGGCAAGTTAGTGCTGCTGGCATGGGCAGGGACTAGATACCTTTGACTTATCTGGAAGAATAATAGGCTGTACTGGTACTCAGAGAGTACCAGGTGTCAAACCACGATCCCATGTGCAGCTGCAGAGGCAGAAGGGGAATGAAACATGCAGAAAGCAACAAACTCCTACATTTAGCACAGCAGAGGGCAGCTGCTCGTATTGCCATCCTTTAACAGACCTGTTTTTACAAAGCTACATCTCTGCTTTCATGTCTGTATTTTTGCATCTGTGCTGTGAACCAGTACACCCTGAGGAGACCTCTTATATGCTGTGTGCTCCTCAGGGACTGCCCTGAGACCCCGTGTGCTTCTAGAGACTGATGTCGAACGGGGTTTTTGTGTGGAGGCTTAAGTCTGTTACTTCTATATAATTAATAACTAAGTCATCTTCATCATAGTATTATGCTGTGCAGCTGGCTGATCTTGCAGAGCTGCACCCTTGGTTGAACACACAATCACGAGGTCTTTTTGAGAATTTGGTCCATCAGAGCCTGCCAATGGGTGGAGGATCCTGTTTAATGATTAAGTCTGCTCCAGTGACTGGCCTCCAGTTGGCAAACACAGCAATAACCCCTTCAAGTTGTGTCTCTGTTTGTTCTGTGATAACGTAAAACAAAGGTCTCCTCTTGGGGAAAGTTTTCTGTCTCTTTTTGAATTAAATTTATTTTAGACCTCTCATACACATCAGTTCCTGACTTTCACCTCCTGCCTGTTGCTAGATTTCATTGTGCTGGCAAGCATCATGTTCCCCTGTGATTTCTTTTGTCATGGTAGAGTGAACTCTTTCTCATAGTCTTAATCAGACTGTTCATAGCCATATTTTCATCTTGCTTCTTTCTGAGTCAGAACTCCCTACAGCTCCACTTCTTGTTCTTTCCCATCATGTTGACATTGATTACCTTCGCATGTGCATGCATTTCTAACCAGGAGCTGTTTATGCCATATGTATAGCTACTGACTACATTTCCCATAATTTGATGTATACAAAAAAGTGGTTTTCTACACTAAGCAAAAGAAAAAAAAAAAATCCACTCAGTATTTAAACTAAGAGAACTTGAATGACAGGCAATTCAGAATATGAACATTATAAATTTCAAATTTTTTTTGTTCAATGTATGTATCAGTTCATATAATTTTATTTATTAGACACCCATAAATCTTAGACCTGTAAAAATTTTCCAATTTAGCAAATTATGCATTTTCTTTCCCATTAAATTATTTTTAAAAAAGACTTTTCTCTTTCAAGAGTAAGTTATTTTCACACAGATGTGTATGTTATTTCTCAGAGATGTTCTGAAACTTATTTTTACTACATTTTGCTAAACTGTAGATAACTCAGGAACTTCAGTTTCTACCAGATTTAGGTTCTCTAGGAGTGATGGCGATTGCAATTGCATATGACTGACCATATAGTCTCACTGCTAGTCTTAGCTTAAAAGTTAAATCCTTAATTTATATGGTGACTGGTTAACCTTAAAATCCCATTTTCTTGTGGTGGGCAAGCTTAAACTATTTTTCCTCTCATTGTAGCATAAGTT
The DNA here is from genome assembly GCA_013397135.1 of Pachyramphus minor. Taxonomy (NCBI): domain Eukaryota; kingdom Metazoa; phylum Chordata; class Aves; order Passeriformes; family Tyrannidae; genus Pachyramphus; species Pachyramphus minor. Next base: position 54,894 of record VYXB01006764.1, read on the forward strand.
CCCTCTTTACAGTAAGAAAGGATATGTCACAGGCTGTCTGTATAGTATGTGAAAGAGATAGAAGACATTAACAAATACCCTTTTCTTCCTGACATAACTAAAACATTCAGGAAAAATAGATTTCTGTCTGAGATGTGTCCTAGTCGGAGAAAGGGCCTTGCCTTCACGCCCTGAGTTATGAAACTGCCTGTGCTTAGGTGTTTGTGTGAACTTCTTCCATCTTTATTTGCTTGTTTACCTCATCCATCTTCAGAAGAGAGAGATCATTAATAGTCTGATTCTAGCCCAGGAATTTTAAAAGCTTTCTTGCTTCTATAAGTTTAACTCTCCAAGCTCAGGTGGGGAAGACCTACACAGACTTGATAGCTTAACCACTGGGCCTGTGGGAGACAGGTTGTGGGTGGTCATTCTTATGAATCATACTTAGCAAGATGGCAATGAACTAACTATTTTCTAAATCACCAGTTTGAAAGTCTCAAGAGATACTCATAGACTGAGAGAAGTTTTATGTCTGATCAGAGAGCAGGTCGTTATGGATAGTTTCAAGGTATTCTGAAAAACAACCTGTAATGGGCGACATGCAGGAAATATTCCAGGAAAAAGTGGGGATATATAAAAATAGTGTCAGTGGGTTTTTGGCAAGAACTGTAAGAATATGGAAGCTAAATATGAGAAAAGCAAATGGTCTTACAGAGAGTCATGAGACTCTGAATGTGTGAAACTGGAATGCCTAACACAGAGACACATACAGCTCTCAAAATAAGTGACATTGCTCCCCATTAAAGCACAGGAACTACAGTATTCTTGAACAATTGTACAACCCCCTGTATATGTACACATCGACACATAGAGAACCTCTCCAGTTTTCAGTCCAGTTTCACTGTTCAACTTTTGTATTACTAACACAGATAGTATAGGAAAAGAGACTGTTTTGCCTGTCTACCACTTTAATAAATATTTGGAGAATTTTAAAGAAAATAAATCTATCAAATATTTTTAAACATATAATTTACTTTCTCTTTCATGCTCACAAATTAGTTTCATCACTGTCGTGGGTTTTATCAGCCCCCTCGGGCTGAAATGGTCAGGCCCAGGTATATTTCCGGAGAAAAAGCCAATCAAAAGTTTCAGTAACGTCTCTGCTAATGACATATTTAAGAAAACAGAAGAGAAGGTGTGTGTCGCAGTAAGAAATTTGGCAGCCATGGAGTAGGAGGGAGGCAGCAGGACCCATGTGGGGGCCAGGTCCCCTCTCCCCCGGCCCTGTGCCGGGGGCAGACATGGCATTGAAGTCTCTCCAACCGGGATGTGTCACAGTGGAGAAACAATCTCCAGACAGCAACTGCCCAGCTGAAACATGCTGAAAGGATTCCAGCTCGGCGGAGAGTGGAGGACGACTTGAAATAACGGAGCTCCAAAGTCAGTTCTAGCAAGAGAAGAGTTGAGGCGAGGGGGCAGTACTCCTTCTTTCCCCCCTCTCTCCCTGCGGCAGGGAAAAAAAAGACTGAAAGTTGCAAACCCCTGCTACCTTTGGAAGATACCTGGGTTGCAGAGAGACCCCCAGCAGTTAATGAGAGAATTTGTCCTGGAATAGACCGGTGCCTACTGAGGCTGTGACCCTTGTGAGAGGTCTGAATTGAAACAGAATTCTGCTAGAGATCTGTGGCCTATGGAGAGAGAGAGACTTGTGCTGGAGCAAATTATTCTGGTGAGAGATCCATGCTGGTGCAGCTCACTTATGACTCAAAAGGGCAGCAGAGAAAGGAAGAGCTGCTGTCCTGGGTGGACCCAGAAAGAGTGGTCTATTTAGGACTATATTCAGTGGGAACGGGACCCCCACGCAGCAGAGGAAGGACCCAAAGCCATTCTCTGTAGTTGTGGGTGAAGACTATGGTGAAATAAGTGTCCTACTGCGAAGGACCCCACAGGAACAGGGGAAAGGACTCAAAGCCATTATCCCCTATAACTATGGTACAGACTATAGTAGTGTAAGAGCCCCCTTAGAAGCCATGGGTCCTTAAAGGAGGGGGAATACATCCAACCCTGAAGTCATCATGCAGCAGCACCAGCTGGGAGAGAGAGAGAGAGAGAGAGCTAAAGGAATTTCCAGCTACGACACACTGAGTTCGTCCTCAAAATAACAGAAAGGACACTTTACAAGTGCTGCAGTAACTGTTTTAAAGGAAGAACCTTTCTTTCTCTTTGGACTAATACAAAAGAGAAAGAAATGCTTTTGTAAATATTTTACCTAAAGAAGATACCTTTCTCTTAGACTAGAATAAGCTAAGAGAAATGCTTTTGTTAGATCTGACACCCGGCCAACTGTCCAACTCCACGGAAGAGAGGGACTTTCTCCCCCTTACCTTGCTTTCCTGAGGCAATAAAAACTGAAACTCCCGAGTCAAGCCACCAAACTTGTATATAGCAACCTGATATTATTTTTATAAGATAAGCTAAGTTTAAGTAGTACTGTTGTAGTGTATGTTATTCATAAGATAGGCTAGTTTAAATAGTAGTATTGTAGTACATGTGATTTTCTTAGTTTTTAACTTTCTAGTAATAAATCTTAGTATTATATCCCTTAAGTCAAGCCTCTGTTTTGTCTGTATAAAACCTCTCTCAACTGATAGTAACTGTGTGAAGGAGGGAGTTTAAGAAAAAGGGTTTGATCCCTGGTAACTCACATTGCAAAAATTCCATGTACCACAGTAAAAAGGAATTTTTCTTTCATTCAAAAAAGCCCCAAATTCATTAATTTTAAACTATATTTTCTAATTATGAATTATTTTAATGACAGTTTTTAAAAATAGATATTAACCTCTCATAGTTCAAACCAGAAGTTATATTTATTGTATTTCAGGAAATATGTAGAGGAAGAAACTTGAATAAAATTACCATGGTAAATTTAGGCTTTGTATTAGTCGAACTGTAATTATTATAATAGTATAGTAAATATAGAGATAATAACTTGCAGCTATTATTAAATATGATTACTGTAGTCTTACTATTATTAGGACTGATTTGCTATAGTTTTAATAAACTACAGAAGAATTATGGTGATTTCACTATAATAAGTATAGTTCAGTTGTAATTTTATCTGGAGTTTTATTTTACAGTAATATTTCTTGAAAGGAAAATATAAAGAGAACAACCATTAAAAATAAAATTAAGGTGTGATTTAAAATAAGTTTTTACTGTTTATTGTATAGTTATATAGAGAAAGAGTAAATAATAAAAATTAATTATATTTCCAATAAAAATGAAATAAATTTCTTGTTTTACTTTCTTTTGAAAATTACTCAAAATATATGAGCAAAGATCTCTTTTCCCTGTTTAAATCTAATTATGTTCACCTTACCATCCTCTAATGGATACTAAATTCTCAAAATTTTATAAAGAATATATGTAGTACATAACTTATTCTTATTTTTCCATAAACAGAGATCACTAGCTCAAATGAAACCTTTTTGGGAAAGCAGTTTGCTTTCCAAATAATTTTCAAGGTACTGTGTATAGCTGTAGCTCCCACTCAGTAATTTATAATCCAGATAGGTTCACCCTCCTCTTGCACCATTTCCCTGTTATGTCCTTCCAAAGGTGGTACCAAATGGAATCTGCATGGCATCTTCCTTATGTCGTTCCATAGACATGGTGATATAAATGGATAACACAGTGCTACTCTTGTATGGCTTGGTCTTTTGTCCTCATGTTAGCCTGACGCTCACACACTGTGTGTTCAAGTGTGGGTCCCTGTTTGCTAGCCCTGTGTTTCAAAATCTGCTGCTATTTGGGGATCAGCAACACAGTTAGCAAGTGTACATTAAGTCCAATATGTAATTAAGATAGGCTAGTTGAAAACTAGATAGTTGAAAACTCCAATGCTAAGTTTCCTCTGAATTTCCTCTTCTTCCCTGGCTTTATTTCTAGACAAAAGCCAACTCTCAACCTCACAAGTAGCTATTTGTCACTTTATAAATTATTAAAGGAAAACTCTTGTACTAAAATAAGTAATCTAATAGTAAAAAACTAAAATTTTATATTGAGTATATATGAATTGAATATGCCGATGCTAGCTCTGCATGCAAAAAAGAGAACTGAAATGTGAGTGGTACAATAAGCTATCAGAACATCCAACTGAATTTTTGCATCACTTATAATACTCACTGTTGCAATTTTTTTTCACCTTTTGTTGTGTAACCACTGACACTTTCCTCACCATCATGTCAGCAATTTGTTAACATAACAAATACATAACACAATATAGTAAAAAACCAGATAGGGAAGACCTTCAATCAGTGGTTATTTTATGACCACAGAATGTTACCAAGTGCTTGATAATAATATAGAGCATTAACAGTGGCCACATTCTTATATTTCTGTATTTGAATGCACATGACTTCAACTACCAAAACAATTTCATCTGCAAAATATTTTGCTCACTGTAGTTGTCCCCAACCTGTACATTTAGTGGGAACATACCCAAACTGACATTCCTTCCGTATGAGTGGATGTATGGGCAATTGTAAATTTGTGTGAGCCCCACTCCCCATGGTTTCTTCAAATTCAAAGTAAAATATGGAAAAATGCTAAGGCTTTTGTTTTGAGGACCTCACCAGACTTCAATAAAGCCTTTACTTTATTGGTAGGAAAGGTGTGCTTCTGTAGTGATTACCCTGTGTCCAGGGGACACATCATACAGGTACTTTCACATATGCATGCATTCACCCTAGAAAGCAATTTTCCTAGAAATTAACGTTTAGCTTAGGAACAGACCTGGTCCCAGCACACAAATTTTGTTTTCATGAGCAGCAGATGATAGCATTACAAAGCTGGACAAAGGTCCTTTTATTCAACAAATGGAGTTTCATGTAGTTCAAGTGAGTTGTCTTGGCTACCTCAACAGCTAAAGGAAAAAGCAGTTACTTCCAAAGGATGATTTATCTCACTGCTTTTGCAAGCGTATCTTAGGATGCACAGACTAATGTGCAGTGGAATTGATCCAAGCCAAGGAGGACAAGCTAAAGCAAATCAAATTAGCACCAAATAAATTAATGAAATTAAACCAATTAGAGGTACTATGGTAACAATGAAGCTTTTTAATTATTCATCTCTTTTCACCACATGTGTTGAATCTGAATGTATAGATCATACAAAAATACTGTTGAAGCTAGCATCCATCTGTAGATCTTGGTTAGATGCTCTGAAACTCCCTGAAAGAGAAATAAAATAATTAAATACTTCTTTGAATTCCTGATCTGGACACATATATGTTTACTACATTGGATATACATACATATGTAGTAGTGGCCAGACTTCGCGAACGAAGATCTGTGGAAGGTCTTTGTACGCCTTCCAGCCTGCGCATTGGATTTATTTTAGGTGGGACACAGTGCGCGCAGAACTGAGCCCACCCTTTAATCCTGAGGTTCGTCTGCCGGGGCCAAGCGAGCTTGGACAGTGGCAGCGAGGTCCTCAGGACGTAGGTGGATCGCCTTACAAGGCTAACGGGCTCCACCTGCCCGGGGAGTTTCCCCGACCGGGAATCGAACCCGGGCCTCGGCAGTTACAGTGCCGTGTCCTTAACCACTAGACCACCAGGGGCTCCCACATACATATATATGTATACTATATTACATTTAATATTTACTTCAACATACAGGACAACAGAATCTGAAGTATCTTCATTGTTCTTGTAACTCAACTGAGTCATCCATTAATGTTAAATTTGAAATCTCATCTTTGTCAGCAATGATTCAGAGGAGAAAACAATGAAATTTACCAAGAAAATTCTTCAAAGCTACCTTTCTGTATCGTTTCAACCAAAGAACAGCTGCAAGGTCTGTGAATCTGCCTGAAAACTAGAATGATCATAAACAGAATGAAAGAAAAATTTAAATGAAAAGGAAGAGGTGAATAAAGCCAAAGCAAAATGTTGGAGTAGTCAGGAGACTATAGGGGGGTTTTAATTGTTCGCTTTACCTCGTCTACTCAACAAGATCAGACTCATAGAGAAGATTTAACCTTAGAATTATGAAATTCAAGTATTAACTATACTTGAAAGTTTGAAATTAATATCTTCTTGAGGTTTACATATATCTGTTTAATAAAGAACAAAATTGGAGCATGTAGTATCTATCTGGAAAAGGAGAACCTGAATTGTCCTTTTGGGAAATGACATCATTCACTTCACTGATTGCTATGCCAATTCTTTTACAAAGTACTAAATCCCTGAGTACCGAGAGACCAGCATAAAACTATTACATTGAAATAACTCTTACTGCAGAACCTTTTGAATTCAGCTAGTTTATTTATTCTGGATTTAACACAGAGGTCTTTATTCACACTAAGTTTATGGAAGTATTGTGTTCTTGTTTTCTCAACCTTCTCTAGTTGCTCAAATAGCCTTTAATAATTTAATTTTTCTTTTCTAAAGAAACAAGGTATTTTGGAATGGGAGCTGGATTTCATTTTGGTTGCTTATGATCAAGCTGAAATCCTACTTGCTAATATATTTAGTTAAAGTTGTTAAGTTGGTTTAAATGTGACCATTCTGCATAACGATAACACATGCAATTGCAAAGTTGATGGAGTTTGGTTTGTAGGTTCATTTTTATTCATGATCACATGCAGGAGAGAAAAAAAATAACACATGGTTCAAGAAGAATTTGTAATACCAACAAAATGCTTTCACCTTACATATATTCTGTATAAATCAGATTTTGATACAGTAGATATTACATAACTTGTAGTATGTTTTTCAAGGTATGCTTGCACCTTAACTGATGAAATCAAGCAAAAGAACTTTTTCTTTCTTTATAGCTAAATAATTTTTATTCACCAATAAATGCACCTCCTTCTAATTGAATTTTCATGATAAATTTGTGTTTGCATTCCAACATTAATAATATAGAAGGGATATAAGGCGAAGAGAAAGACGAGTGAAAACTAAAGAGAGGCTGTGCCTGGAAAAAAATTTGGAAAGATTTGACAGAGTAAAAGCATCTTCTTTTTTGATTCCCACTTCATAGAGGGAAACAGAACTTTATAAGGAAAATATTTCTTGTCCAAAAAAAAGGATTCCAAAAAGGAAATATCTACACTCGTAAACAGTTTCTTCTTTGATTGCAAGATCTTGAATGTGAGGTAACTGATTATATCAGAAATAGTAAAACCAAGGAGGCAAGTTCTGAGATCACAACTCTGGCATGTAAGAATGGAAGAAACAATTAGGATGCCCTTAGGAATAAAAATGGTCAGAAGACATTAAGGCAGAATCTAAAGCAGAATTCAGATAAAAGATCGTAAATCCAGAGATGTTACAGATCCTTGTTGTATTGTTTGGAGATGCCTACTAAGTTTCACTGGAGAATCATATTTTTGCAACAAATTTAAGTAATTCTTAATTAACACACTAAAACCCTCCTCCACACCCCCCCCCCAAAAAAAAAAAAAAAAAAAAAGAAGCAGTAAGTAATGGAGAAGACGGAACCTAAAACTCTGGGTTCTCTAAAGTAAATTTGTATCAAACACTTATATAGGCAGAGAAAAATCGTAAGAGAAGGCTTGTAAAAAAGAAGTCTTAATTATTTCTGTAGTTTGTAAGTAGAGAAGGTGTGCCCCACACACAGTTTAGAATATTTTTTATTAAACAGTAACACAGCAGGAAGGAGAGAGATGGTAAGGCATGAATGGTGGGATCATGTACTGCACTGGCTTTAGAAAATAGAGTGGTGCATGCACAGGAGGGAGCTTACATCCAAGACCCAATTTATAAGCACCAGCTCCAGAAGTAACACAGACATAGTTTAAGACAAATTGCCACTCCAAAACTGTGGGATGATAATTGTAAAGCCTGAGGAAAAGAGGCTACTACAGATGTGAATGCTTTATCAGAACAGAGGTGCAGGTGTTATGAGCAGAGTTTACAGAAACAAAGAAATTTTTTCAGAAGCACATTGGAATAAGCTTTTTCTGCATAGTTGAAACAAAACCACAAACAAACAGAAAAGGGATAAGATAGAATTCAGAAAAAGATTAGGATAGGAATAAACCTGATTTAAATTATTGTTGGGAGAATAACTTACAGAAAAAGGTAACCATATCTCATTTTTAAGTCTTTTTTGTTTCCTCTTGCTTGTGGTGGATTTTAGCTAGAAACAGTATTTTGGATTTTCTCTGTGGGTAGAGCTTTGACGGGAGATACTCTCATGTTATGAGAAAGCTTGTAGAGGCTAATGACCCTGTAAGTGCTAAATTAAAATAAATATATAATGAGAGAAATTAACTTTGCGGGAACACCTACCTTTTTCCAAGAGCTGACATTTTTATGTAGAATTGCTCACATTTTTGAAAAATATGTTGCCAAAGTGTTCTTGCCATGTTCAGCAGTGTGGAGCTTAGTACAACAGTATAGAGCTTAGTTTCAAAGAAATAATTTTTTCCTTCCTAGCGGAAATAAGTGGTCACTCAGAGAAAAAAAATTCTAAAGTTCAGGATGAGTTGATGCAGAGGTATTTCATATTCCAAACTGATGCATCATCACCTGTGTAATGAAGACAAAACTCAAAGTATTGCTTACTAAAGAAAGAAGAATAGCAAAGTAACTTCTCACATTAATTATCAGCCTTGGCTTTACGGTTTATACCATAGTGGGGTGGGTTTTTTTGTTTGGTTGGTTTTTTAAATTTTATTTTCTAAACAACTATTAGAGTCAGTCTTTAAACAAGGATATGATGTCATAAATTTATTCTTACCATTGGTCAAAGTTTCATCCTTAAGCAGAAGTAAAGGATCTCCATCTTTAAAACTATCAAGACATATCTCCTCCTCTTCCACGCAGAGCTGGATCTACAGCTTACTGTGTAGTAAGTATTCCTTGCAGGATCCCTCCATATGAAAAGAAAACCAGATTATGGCTTTGTGGCTCAAGAAGAATAAAACTCCAGCTAATTCAGTAATTCCCATGCATTACTTTGTGCTATGCTTCTAACCTGTAATTAACTCACACAACAGAAAATTCAAAGCACAACAAGCCTAATCAACACAATCTATTTACAGCAACACCACAAGGAAATTCTGCTGAAGTCGTAGCCCATGAACTGACATTGATACTGACATTCCAGTAGAAGCTGCTTTCATAAATTTCATCATAAATTTCTCATAAATTCTCTCCATGAGAAGATAAGGATACACCAGGCAAAAGACACAATCCATTGTAAATGCTGTGTGTATCCTCTTTTCTTTTTGAATTCTTTCTTTTCAGAGAAATAGAGAATTTTTTTCCCCCTAATTATATCCCCTTTTCAGAACACAATTAGACAATTTAAAGACTGTTCTGGAAAACAGGTGTGGAGGGTTTTTTGGGGAGGTGGAAAGGGCAGCAAACATTTTGCATGCCTTGAGGATTTAGGAATGAAATATTATTAATATGAATGTAGTTTATATTTGTTTGGGTCAGGTAAGTAATAACTGACGTTTCTCACTGAAGGCTATTTAGTAACTCATGTAAAGTATACTATATTGTCATTACATATCTTAACATGCACATGCTTCTGCTCTTTATAACCAACATTAATGAGAACACATCCTAATGGTCCCAGAAGGGAGGGCCAAAACTGCATGTGTGCAGAAGCAGAGCTGTTTTCCTGTCATTCCCACTGACTAACCTCTTGTTTAGCTCCAATAGACTCTTACTGAAATTAGTCACGACATCAGTGGGGGAGGTCTGACCTGAAAGTCTTTTCACCATATGCAGTTGTATGAACACTTCTATCTTTGAGTTAATCAAGAGTAAGCACTGTACAAATTTAAAGGTAAGTGAGAAGGTAGTTTTCATATAAAACAAATTAACAGTAATTAATTAAGTACATTAATAGAAATAACTAAGTATAATAATAATAGTAATACTCTTAAAATAGTAATTAATTAACCAAATTGATAATAACAGGTTGAAGAGATGGGCAAAGAAGAACCTTCTGAAATTCAACAAGGGCAAATGCAGACTGGTGCATCTTGGGAGGAGTAATCCCAGGCACTGGTACAGGTTGGGGGTCAAGTTGCTGGAAAGCAGCTCTGAGAAGAAGGACCTTGGGGTCCTGACGGACAACAGACTGGCCATGAGCCAGCAGTGTGCCCTTGTGGCCAAAGAGGCCAATGGCATCCTGGCACACACTAGGAAGAGCATTGCCAGCAGCTCAAGGGAGGTGATCCTGCTTCTCTACTGAGCTCTGATGAGGCCACATCTGGAGTGCTGTGTCCAGTTCTGGGCTCTTCAGTACAAGAGAGGCATGGAGCTCCTGGTTCGAGTCCAGCAGAGAGCTACTAGGTTGATTAAGGGACTGAAGTATCTCTCTTATGAAGAAAGACTGAGCAATCTGGGCCTGTTCAGACTCAAGATGAGGTGACGGAGATGGGACCTTATCAATGTATATAAGTATCTAAAGGGGGGATGCCAAGAGAATGCCAACTGGACAACAGGCGACAGACAGAAACTGATGCATGTGAAGTTCCGCCTGAACATGAAAGAGAACTTCTTCACTGTGCAGGTCACTGTGCACTGGAATAGTTTGCCCAGAGAGGTGATGGTGTCTCCCTCACTGGAGACATTCAAGAACCATCTGGACATGATCCTGTGCCATGTGCTCTGGGATGACCCTGCTTGAGCAGCGAGCTTGGGCCGCATGACTCACTGTTGTTGCTTCCAACCCATTCTGTGATTCTATGAATATAGAACAAAAATAAAAGCCGAATATAATGAAAAGACAGAACAATCTTTTTGACATTGAACAGGGCATTTTTGACACCTGCTATTTTCATAGTAATAATGAAGAGTTACTGCAAATTAAATCTTTTTCATGAATCCACTTCTAAGTCAAATCTCTATACTCTGGAAACTAAAGCACTGTTATTTTTCTTTATGAAACTGAATAAACAATGGGACATGAAATTCACAGAAGAAAATGTGTAACAACTATAACAAATTCTGCCTAATAAATTCATTTTATCTGAATTAATGGTTTGGGATACACACTGAAAGATGAGCCCTTGCAGGCTTGATTTTCTATGTTAAAACAAACAAACAAACAAACAAACAAATCCCCACCTCATGCTAAGAATATCAGTCTTCTTCCAGAAGCTATGTTACATTAGGTTACATTTTAAGTCTTGTAGAGTTTTGATATACTACGGTTTTGCCTAAGGGAGGAAAGTCTAACAGTCAAAAATGCTTGAGTGGAGGAGAAGGCAAGTGGTAATGAGTACAGCAAAAGTTGAAGCACAAGAATAATTGTCATTATTGTAGATCAAAATTAGAAATATTTTACAGCATAAATTGGAAACCAGTTCTGTTATCTGACTAATATCTCCTGTGATTTCAGCAAAAACCAATCCTGCTAAAACCACATTAAAAAAAAGAAAAAAAGTTCTAACCAATTGAGGAGAAATATTTTGAAATATTAAGAAACAGATTTTGTGTAATAAAAATAAGTAGGCACTCTAATTCGTTAATTCAGAATGTCTTAGAAAACACAGAGTTCAAAAAGAAAAAATCAGAAACATGCAAGAGATTTCAATGCAATTGCTTAGTCACTAGAAGGCCAAATATTGTTTGAGAAAAACTTAACTGCTGCACCCAAAGGGTAGCAGCTCTGCCTGTTTATAAAGCATTTTGAAGGTCTTCTATTGTCTTTCATGGGTTTCGGATTAGACTTATGTCAAGGCAAGCTCTAAACTACATTTTTTTAATCTGGAATTGAGAACCTAAAGCATTTGGTTGGCACAATTACATCAAACTTTGAGTTGTTCCTTACTGAATAAAAAGGGTTAAAGAAAAGGCTTTCATCTGGACTTTTCTAAGAATTAAGATCTTTCTCCTGCAGTTTGAAACTGGATTTAAACACAATATTTATTTCTTACACTGAGTCAAATCAGGATTTTTTATGCCAGTAATTTTTATGAAGTATGCAGAAGGGGGCAGATCTCTGTGAAAAAGCATTACTCTCATCTTTTAAATAAGGTCAGAAACAACAATTTTCAAAACCAGCAATCAGAAGTAGAGATCTGTGCACTAGCACCACAAATTTTATTTTCGATAGGCAAACAGAACCACAGGAGTTGATGAGGTGTTCATACCCAGACACTCAAAGTCAGATGCATGCATACGTCTGCAAATCCAGTGCTCTATTAACTCTTTAATGTGACTTCTATAGCTAAGTTTTCAAAACAGTGAGCATTTAGCAGAACCTTCTCATTTTGCTAAGGACACAATGCACTCTTTACATAAAACCACTTGTTAAAAATTTGCAGCAGGTTTCAAATTGCATGCTTTTGGTTAAAAAGTCTGCCTCTTATTCTGCAAATGCTCACTATCTGGTTATCTCTGCCTGGTTTCTGCTTCGGCCTTTAGGTGTTAAAGTATTATTACAATTATTCCTTGCTTTCCATCTTTTTGTTTTCTGCTTCTGACTTTTCTCTTCCCATACAGCTGTCCATGTCTCCTTTGTTCAGAATATCATGTAGCCACTTAAGTTCAGCAGTGCTTCACACTTCAGCTAGTTTTTAAAGGAAAAATTATTCCTGAAGTGAATTTTCCTGCCAAGGCTTTTGTTTTCAACCTTCTTGGTACCTAATGGTGTGATTAAGAATTCTTGGTTTTGTTCCTTCTCAGTGCAATTAGTTTATACTCTTCTCTCTGGTAATTATTTTCCATCTTGTCACAGTCCAATTTTGCACTCTGGTGTGTGGGTACATTATGGGATGCCCAGACTTCAGATTCTTTGCTCTCTTTACTGAAAGACTGTGCCTAGTATGATGCCATACCCTCTGCTTCTGGCTCAGTGCCTTACGCAGTTGTGGTTTTAGCTTTGATTTGTAACATATTTATATGAGGTTGAATCTCCACATCTTGGTGGAATTCATTGTTATACACGAACTCTGGGCTCAGGGCTACAAAAATATTATTTTTCAGCAGTGTAAAAACCTTTCCTGTGTTCAGCATGGCTCAATTTCTTAACAATTAGAAGATACTTCCTTGCTTTTACTGTTTGTTTAAAACCCATATTTTTTCTCTCATCATCAGTGAACTGTACTTACCATCTTTTAGTCCAGGTACTTAAAAGTTCTCAGTCTTCCTGTACTGGACTGCAGCATTTCTCATTATTTGCTCATCTTCTCAAATCAATATAATCTTCAAATATCAAAGGGCGAAAACACGCTAAGTGCTCCCAAGCTTTTGTTTATGTTTTTAAACCTAAAATCACCAGACATAAAATGTAAAAAATCACCAGACGGATTACAACTGCAGATACAAAGAAAAAAAAGGCTAGTTGTAGTCAGTGACTCCCTTCTGAGGGGAACTGAGGGCCCTGTATGTTGACTGGACCCATCCCACAGGGACGTCTGCTGCCTTCCAGGGGCCTGGGTGAGGAATATTAGTAGGAGACTACCTGAGCTAATTCAGCCCTCAGATTATTATCCACTGCTGGTAGTTCAGGCTGGCAGCAATGACATTAATGGAAGAAGTACCAGGGCGACTAAAAAGGATTTCAAGGCGTTGGGTCAATTAGTTAATGGGACAGGAGCACAGGTGGAGTTTGCCTCAGTTCCGGCAGTAGCGGGGATGAATGAGGAGAGGAGTAAGAAAACCCATCCCATCAATATTGGTCCCACCAGCGGAATTTTGGTTTTTTTGACCATAGGGTAAATTCCATGGTACCTCGTCTCCTCAAATCAGATGGGCTTCATCTATCTAGCAAGGGCAAAAGGACTATAGCCCGTTAAGTTGGCAGGGCTGATCAGGAGGGCTTTAAACTAGGTTTGAAGGGGAAAGGGATTGAAACTGGGCTTTCCAGAGATGAGCCTAAGGGTGGAAAGGCTGGGCTAAGAGTGAAACCAGCAGCCCAGCTGAAGTGCATGTATACCAATGCACACAGCATGGGTAACAAATGGGGGGAGCTGGAAGCCTTGGTGCAGCAGGAAAGCTATGATGCAGTCGCCATCATGGAAATGTGGTGGGATGACTCGCATGACTGGAGTGCTGCCATAGATGGCTACAAGCTCTACAGAAGGGACAGGCAAGGTAGGAGAGGTGGAGGGGTGGCTCTGTATGTTAGAGAGTCTCTTGACTCAGTAGAACTTGAAGTCAGCAACGGTAAAGTTGAATGCCTGTGGATCAAAATCAAGGGGAAGGCCAATAAAGCTGATATCCTGGTGGGAGTCTGTTAGAGACCACCCAACCAGGATGATGAGGGTGATGAATTTTTCTACAAGCAGCTGGCAGATGTCTCAAAATCACCAGCCCTTATTCTTGTGGGTGACTTTAACCTGCCGGATGTCTCCTGGGAACTCCACACAGCGGAGAAGAGGCAGTCTAGGAGATTTTCACAGTGTCTAGGGAATAATTTCCTGCTCCAGCTGGTAAACGAACCTACTAGATATGGGGCCCGCTAGACCTTCTGTTCACAAACAGAAAGAGGCTGGTGGGAGATGTGGTGGTCGGAAGCCATCTGGGGCACAGGGACCATGAAATGATAGAGTTTTCAATACTCAGGGATGCAAGGAGGGCCATAAAATCTCTATGTTGGACTTCCGGAGGGCAGATTTCAGAAGACTAGTTCAGAGTGTACCCTGGGAAGAAATGCTTGGAAACAAAGGGGTCCAGGAGGGATGGACATGCTTCAAGAAGAAAGTCTTGAGCACACAGCAGCTGGCTGTCCCAGTCTGCCGAAAGGTAAACCAGCAGGGAAGACAACTGGTCTGGCTGAACAGGAAGACTTTGAAAGAAATTAGGACAAAAAAGAAAGCCNAAGACTTTGAAAGAAATTAGGACAAAAA
>VYXB01006765.1:0-19877 GCA_013397135.1 Pachyramphus minor
TCCTCCTGGAAAACAAGGGGATTTATGTTCCAGAGGCCAGTTGTCCTGAGGGCCACCTGTCTTACTGATAAAAACTGNCTGATTTTTTTCCTGCATGATCTAGCTATTTTCATAAATTCTTCATAAGTAACCAGCCCTTTTCTCTGGAGTCGGTAAACTCTCTTTTTATTTCCGATTTCTGTCAGAATCTCCCTGTTTAACCAAGCTGGTTGTCTTCCCCGATGGCTTGCCTTTTGGCAGATTGGTATAGGCTGTTCCTGTGCAGTCAAAACCACCTGCTTGAAGCATGTCCAACCCTCCTGGACCCCCTTGTTTTTAAGCATTGTTTCCCAGGGTATGCTTTAAACTAGTCTTCTGAATAGGCAAAAATCTGCCCTCTGGAATTCATGATTAATGTTTTTTAGTGGAATCTTTTATGCTTTGTAGATACTACAGTATGTGAACTGGTGTCTTCAAGTCTGCAGAGGTTGATGTCACAGTGCTCTGCAATTAATTGACATTTTTGAAAAGTAATTGTCTAAGAAATGAAAGTGGAGGAGGAAGAAATCAAAGTGAGTTACTTAGAATACTTGTCACAAAACAGCAGAATTAACTGACCTTGATCAAGAGCCCTTTTAAAATCACTGTATAGGCCCTGTTGGCTTTGAAAAGAGGCGGCAAAGAATTTATGAGAGTAACTATTGACCTCAAATCTTTGGACATGTGGACATTAAATGTAAAGCTTGTTTCTTGACAAGAGTCATCCATGTATAAAAAGAGATCCCATTATAAAATTTACTTTTTTTAATGTTCCACAAAGTCTTAAAACAATAGGTGTTTGTTTCTCAGTTAAAATGACTGCTCAAATACAGTTATCATAATTTAATAAAAATAAAAATCAATGCTTTGTCTCAAACTACCTAGAAATATGTCAGTTAAGAGTTATATGAAGAGATGGGAGTTGAAATTTTGCAGGCACCAAGTGTGTCCCTCTGTGAATGTCTAGGAAAATGGGACTCCTTCATCTCCAGCTCTGATGAGTTTTTACAGCACTGCCCTGCCAGCACTTGTTGTGCAAGCTGGTTCCCGGCTACTGTGTGGAACCGTCTGTGTTCAGCCTCAGGCCATGGCAACCACAGCTCTTTCTCACTGGTCTGTGCATCCTGGCACAGCGTGGACATGTGGATAAAGGTCAGTAACTGTGTGTGCCCACATTCTCTATTTTTACAAGAGAAAGCACCTCTTGACCTGTAGTAGAGAACACAAACTCTATTTCATGAATACAGTGGCAGCTTGCTCGTGTTCTTCTCAGGTTAAACACATTGACTTTGTCAAAGGTGGCTTTTTTGTTTACAACAATGGATCAACAAAGAGAATATCTTCTAGCTGAATTCCACTAGAGGATGCAGAGGAACCCATCCTGCACATCTTGTTTCTATGGAAACTAGTGCAAGAGTGGGGGTGGGGACGACAAGGGAGAAACAGGGAGAAGCAGAGTAAAAAGTAGAATAAGTAGCTAACAAAGTAGTATAATTCTGTACCATTTGTTGACATTTGCCATTGCAAATTTTTGTATCTCACTGAAGGCTGTCTCACCCATGACTGTAAGGGAGTCTCCCTAAATCCTGAGGCAAAGAAGACTTTTATAATATGATGCTGGACTCATGAGATACCTCATAGAAACTGCTTAGAGCGAGTGAATTGTCCTCCCCCCAGTGACTTCAGGAGCACTAGATTAGAGCCTATAATTTCTGATATCCCCATAAGAATAAATATTATTAAATTTCTGTGATGGAGTCTGCTACCAAGTGCAACTTCACTTTTCCTTGGCTCTGTTGGAAACATCTGTGTAGCTGAGCATTTCTGCTCCTGAAAAAGAATGCAAGGACCTGCCACTGTACATACATGTTTTTGAACCTCTGCATTTTGTGCAGAAATCCTGGTTTGCAGAGCGGATTTGTCATCAGGTCCAAAGAGTCTGATTGACCAAACCTTTATTTCAGTAATTAGCAAAGGTTCTAGTCAGCTGGGATTTGGATCTTTAAGCATCCTGTAAGATACAAGAAAGCTTCTGGAGATATCCAAAAGGCACCTGTAGATTAGATATCAGTTGGTTCCTCTGGTCCTTCTGGGCACCCCAAATACCTTAAGATGCAGATCTACCTGCACCTTTAGACGTTTACAAAATCTTTTCAGATTTGTTCATAGTTCCAAAAATGGGAGCTGGACATCTAGTATCCTATTCCAGAGATCTTACAGTCTTTCCCAGATAAACCAGGCAGAAGTAGAACAAAAACACATTTTTTCCATCTCCCAGTTAAATGCACGTTGCAGCACATCGTGCTTTGCTTATGCATCCATATGATGAAATAAAGCAATCAAATGCAATGTATAATAATGATAGCAGTTTCTGGAACAGTCCTCTGCAGTGTCCAGGCCAAATATCCCCAAAAGCCTTTATTCAGCTGTTTTTCCCATACGCTGCAGAGATTTATTACCTTTATTGACTTCCCAAATGTTTACGCTTGGAACATTCATCTGTCAAAGCTGCTAGCTGCATCTGCGATCAATCTCAGTGATTTCAGTGCCACGGACATCAACACAAAAACCTTTTTTTAAAGATCGCCTAAACCTTGCATTAGTCATTGTTACAAAGTAAGGGAAGCTGGATAATTTACCCTGAGTGTGTGTTCAAAATTTTGTCAGAGAACCTGATTAGTATAAGTTGTTGTCACAACACGTCAGGTTTTTTGGACAGACAGGTTTCTCTGCATCTTTGTTCAGACATGCTAAATTGCTGTCACAATGGACAGGTGCAACCTTGTTTCCCTCCAATGAGGCTGGAAACTCTACAGAATACGGAAATTGAAGCTCAGTTTACTGAGCATTCCCCCAGATCATTCCACCAGAGCATCTGATGATCCTGTCAGCAGTTTATCCTATGGGATCATTTCCAGTGTCTTAGCAAATTTGCCCTAGCCTTAAGACCAAAAATGCAGGCAATTGGCTCTTAGCTGAGAGAAGGCAGGCCTTCTCTTCACTGTGAATGCCATTGGAAATAAACCAGTGTACATTAGCTGAATTGCAGGCTCTGACCTGGATGTATGGGCCAACAGTCATTGTCCTGAATGCGTTCGTAAACTGTAAACCCATCTGCAGAAAAATGCTTTCTGCTTTCCTGGTAATATGGTGCACTTGAGTGAAGTCTGCTTGTTTTGGAAAGACTGTGGACTATTTTTGTTTTTCTCTTGACTTCACCAGCAATCTCATGCATTTATATATATATTCCCCAAGTGCCTGAGAAGCTCCCAACCTCCTACAAATCTCCTCTCAGACATCCTTTCAAGGAGTGGCAGCAGAAGCAACCTTGACTTTTGGATAGCTCAGATTCAAGTCATCAGATTTCCATCAGTGTGACAGGTGTTTTGTTTTCTCCTGGCTGTTTTCAGGCCATGACAAGGTAATAAGAACCACAGGGACTTGGGTGGATTTTAGGTCTTGTGGTCGCTTCAGTCCTGAATTATGGCCCATCTTAATTGCAATCCAGGTGAGCTTTCAGCGTGTTTTGCACAAGGGCTTTGTGGCATACCAGGGAATTAAACTGAATATCCAGTCATGAATAGAAGATGGCCCGCTGCTATCCATTTCAACAGCAAAATGAAACCCATGAACTGACAGACCAGCCTTGGCATTACCCTTCCTGCTAGCATGGGAAATGCTGACCTCCAGCTCTGCCCAGTCAGAGGTATAGCATACCCTGGTTTTGCTGCTGTTTAGGGTTGTAGATTTAAGTTACTTCTTGGGCACTAAACCCACTCAGTTGTGATGAAGGAATATCTTCAGTCTCTCCGTGCCCTGTCCCATTATTCATATCTATGCACTTTCCATCAACACTCCCACTTACTGCTTTTGTGGTACTCTGAGGACAACTTTCATTGATAAAACACTTGCACTAGCTTTGAGATTACCATATCATTGTCCGTCCACACATCCATCCGTCTGCTCACTTATCGCCTTATTCTGTTGAGCTTTTTCTATTATAACGTATTTGTCATATACCTAAGAGCCACAGCCATCCCAACAGGTGACTGGAAAATAGACAGAGTCATTTAAAAAGCAATGGGATTACCAAGCAACACTTCCCACTCCATTGCCTCACTTGCCGAAGAATTTGTCACTCTGGCTCTTACTCAGCTGGACCCTGCTTGGGTATTTTTGGAGTTCCAAGCTCATTGTGAATGTCCAGCATCCTCGTGCTGCTTCCTTCTTTAAGAAAGATGAACAGAGAACCACACTCACAGCAAGAAAAGGTACACACCAAAGTGGTAAAAATAGCCTTGGAAGAGCTCTTCCTGCCCACTCCACTGAAGTTTTAGTTAATTTTTCACCTTCAGCTTTTCTGCCTTCTATACATGGGCCAAGGAAAACATACTTTATCTAAAGCCATGCTTCTGTTGTGAGAAGTTCTTTCTTTTTTTTTGAAAAATAAAGTTCCCACAGAGCCATGGAAAGAACTAACTTCTCAAACTGACTACCTAATCCTGTGCACTGTAAAAAAATGTCTAAGATTGTCTACTAAAGCCTCAGGCTGAGCACTGTCTCTGTTGTCACTGGACTTTGCAACAGAGATTTTTGCTTTTCTCTCAGAGCCAACAACTGTAGCCTGGATTTCTTCTTCCCTGAATGCTAAGCCAGGCACTTGCATGCAGTGAGGGCATATTCACAGTTAGACTGGAAGCTACTGAGTTTGCTGGTACTTTCAGGATCCCATAAGGGACATTGCCAAGAAGAAGAGATCAGATAGTGTTAGCACTGATGCTGGAGTGCACTATGAAGACACAGACAAACAACAACCTGAGCCCCATGTGACCCAGGTGTTTCAGGTGTATGGCAAAGAGATGCTTCTCCTGCCTGTAGGATTGATGATTTCTGCAGACATCTCCTCACGGCTGTGAGAGTTCAGAGCTGGTTGTCGTTTGGAGCTCTAGGAGACCTTTAAACAGAATAGTAATAGCAGAGAAGCCCGCATTAGCTGCTTTTATCATTAAGGAGAAAGTGCTGAGTTGCAGCAATGAAAATTTAAATAGCAACCCTTTGGAAAAAGTTAGGAATCCACATCTCCCAGTCTTACAGCATCTGCTAGTTGGTGAAAGTCAGGAAATAATTTTGTTTTGGACAGATTGCTATTTCCTAGGGGGGTCTTATGCCTTCCAAGTAGCAAAAAGGTTATGAGCAGTTATTCAATCCTTTCCAGCAATTCTGATTTCATTAGCATTTCATACTCTGCACTGATTTCCAGCTGCAGGCACCTATGTCCTGGGGATTCATACTGCTTAGTTGACTGGCATTATGCTAAACTTATTATTTGGTCAAACAGATACGTTATGCAAAAACAAAGATCATTTATGTTTTCAGAACCTTTCCTAATACTTTCATTAATGCTAATGCCTTGAGCAGTTCCAGTCTCTCTGTCCCTCCTCAGTGACTAACTCTGAGAGGAGTAATGGCTCCTCATGGCCAGGATAAATACATTTTTTCTTTAACTGCCATTCACACAATGCTCTCCCTGTCAGGCAGCTTTAAGAGCAGTATATGTAAATGAATCTTTCCTTCAGATCCCATGGGATATGTTTTCATTCTTCAGTGTAATTAATATTATTAGTGTTAATGGGATTCTTTAAATATGCCAGCATATCCTGCTGGCACTGTCCCCTCTGTGTGTCTTACATGGAGTATCTATACAACTGAAGCAAGGATCAGAAAGAGGCAGAAGAGAGGCCATAAAGTGTAAAATCAAAGGCATTATATCTGAGGAATGCACTTGCACAGGGAAATCCCTGCTTAGATGGGGGCTTCACTTTTGAAATAATCTTACTGGATCACTGAACGGTTTCTTCCCAAATATGGTTGTACCCATCAGGGAAAGTTTCTTCTGGAAGGTGTGAATATGCAGATAGTGAATATACCCTGAAATACATCTCCATAATTTTAACTGTGAATCTTCCCTCACCTTGCTGCTCATGGCTCTGACACTATGGCACCACTTTCTTCACCTCCTGGGACCAACATCATGCTCTTCCTGCTGTCCCAGAACCTTCTGGTAGGGTGCCATGCTACCCCATGCCTCACCAGTCTTCCCATTCTTGTTGGGTTCATCAAGAGCTACCACAGTGGGGTAGCAGGAAAGAGAAGCACCCAAAATCATAGTCAACAGGGCAAGCTCAGCATATTATATGGCTTTTTCCTGCTGCTTTTTTCCCCTGTCTGAGTCTCTTAGGTATTGCTAGGATATGGCTCCAGACATGGTATGGTGAAGTCAGAGGCTGTCATGTTACATCACTAACTGTACATCCAACACATCCTTGCATTACAGTCCTCCCCCTTCTGGCACTACTGGCACCATGTGGGATTACACACGTATATATGTCTGGGAAGGATCTGGGATATGAGGCTGAGTGCTTCCACAAGCAGCTTCACAAGCCCTGCAGGGCAACATCAGATGGCCTGAAGTCCCTGCATACTTGGCTGGACATGAGGCAGAGCTGCTTGAGGGTGACAGGAGACATTAGTCCCCCTGTCCAGACATGGTTTTTATTATTTCTGTATCTCTGTGTCTCACTCTTGTTGCTCAGTCTCAAATAGAAGGCTTCAAACTTAGTTTTGGGCTTACTTAAAAGCTTTTCAAACCAGTTCATTTCTTCTCCCTTCTTTTTTTTGTCCCTCAAAGATAATTCTAAACTACAAATGCAATTCAGAAATGATCAGCATTAGATGTGGCTGAAGTGATACTGCAAAATGAAAATGTTTTCACAACCTAAAATATTTTCCCACATTTTCTGCTGAAGTAAATTCATAAGTAGATTTTATTCCTCCAAAAGACCCACCATTTTTTGTGCAAACTTATTGTTTTTATAAAAACAAAATAAAAGCTCCTCTGTCAGCTCACTTGCTTTTAGTTCAGTGGGTGTGCTGTTCATTATGAGTGTAGGGAATTGTAAAGCCTCAAAGCCTCAAGCTTTACTGGAAGTTTTACTTTTTATTTATATATATATATAGGGTTCTTTAATACCTCAAGATAGCATCAAGAGAATAAGCCACATTCCCAAGAGGCACTTTTATTGATAATTTAGGGGAGAAAATAAAGGAACTTGGCAAAAGTTCAAAAGGGCACCACACAATCTAGACTAAACATTCCACCACAGTACTGACCTAGCACATACTAATCCACAATGCGTAGTCAAAATCCAATCTCTCTGGCTTTAAGCTACCCAAAGCATCAAGAAGGGAGCAAAGAAAGAGAATAGGGAACAACAAGAAAGAAGGAAAAAGAGGAAGAGACAGATTATATAGATACCTGGAATATTAGAACCTTGTGGAAGACCAGCTCTCACATGTCCAGATGGAAGGGCTGTGACCATGTGGTGAGCACACGCCTTTGGTTTTATCTTCTCTGGTCTTTATGGCCACCCTTCCCTGGCGAGGCCTCTGGGGTTTCAGGCCAGAGTGAGGGGCAGTGTCAGAAATACTCCACAAGAAATTTATAAGTGGTGGAAGAAAACCTCTGAAGAAAAAGAGAACTGAAGAAAAGACAGCCTTGAAATGCAGCTGGGCTACTGGACAACAAATGCCTTCCTACCTCAGAGACTGCCTTTTCATATTATAAAAGTGTTATGTTTATTCAATTTATCAACAATGTTAGAAAAAAATCTTACTTTATATGTAATCTGCAGTTTAAANCCTATCCTTCAGTGAAGAGATTCATTTTGTCTTCACCTTGGTGATTGCTGTGCAAAGTGGATCTTTTTCATGGTCTCCCTTTAGGGGGTTCACAGCTAACACTCCTGATAGGGCAGTGTTCCCAATGTCCCTGCCAATCTGAGGCTGAGTTAAGGGCTCCAGGAGGTGTGATGTGTTGAAATTTTCCCAGGCTGTTTTTGACTGACAGTTGCTCCAGGGCTTCATCATGTGGGCTCCAGGGGCCTGCCATGAGGGATGTGATGCCACCTCACCTCCATGAGGTTCAATCCATCCCTTCCCCCTCCACACACGCACGTGTGCATGCGTGCACACACCCCCCTCAAGGTGGTTCTGACCCAACAATTACTGAACTGCTGTCTAACAGGAATGTTACAACAAATTTGTTAATTTTAGGTTTCTTAAAATAATTATACAGAAAAGGCTGAAAATTGTATGTGGGCATCTACATTAAAAATCCACCAAGTTAAATACTGAGAAAAATTAGCTTGCTTAGCAAAAGGACATGTCTCATAAAGTTAGTACTGGATTTTTCCAGGGGGAAATATATTGGTAAGTGAAGAGGAACCCATGTGAGAAAACATATGTAAATGCAAGAGAAAATTGTTTCTTGATTAAAATCTCCCAACTTACACATTTAAACATTCACTGATTTAACATTTTACCTTCAGAAAAGCCTTACCAAATCATCAGAGCAAAAGCAGCATTACCAAGTAGCCACATTCTGCATTAACCTCTGCAGAAAAGGTTTGTGTAATATAAACATTGACGTGTTCCAGAGAGAAACCCAGTAGCACTCACCAGGAAGGAACACAAAATAGCTTGAAGTTCTGGAGCTTGCATGGCAATTTTCATCATAGCCTGGAGCAAATCAGGAATTGATTCACCTCGAAAGCGGTCCCCACCAAGCTGGAATTCCCAGAGATAAGTTTAAATATAAATTATTTCCCTACTTCCCTGTTATTTTAAGGTGTCAGAAGCAAATTTGCAACTCCTGGAAAGATGTGATTCACATGGCTCCCCTCCTCACCCCACACCTTGCATCTCAGAGACTACCACAGTATGGCAGTATTCCAGCTGTATCTATTACTGCCCCAGCTTGTCTAGAGGCTTCCTCTGGTCTCGAGACAGCTCAAGGTTACATTTTCAGCATGTGCCTCTGGCTTTTGGTTTGGCAAAAGAGTTTTGCCTTCTAGGAACCCCTTCAGGTTCAGAGCTGCATTTTTTGGTGCAGAAAGTGCAAAAAAAACCATAATTGTTTGGATCTCTGTACCCTTCCCTTAGCAGGAGTGGAGCAGGTGCTTTCATGAGAAATAAATCTCACTGCCATCAGCACAGGTGTTTTACAAAAGAGGTTTGCATAAAGAAGTTTATTTGCTAGTATTTAAAATGCAGGCAACTTAGTGAGCCATGAAGTAAGCATTGGACAAGGAAGATAAATTTCTTCATTTTTACAAAGTTAAATCTTACTAATTAAGACCACATTGCTGCTTGCTAGAGAGAATTTGCATTGATATCTAATATTTCCCACATGTACTTACAAGAAATGAATGTCTCAGCCTGTCTGAAACACAGTTACTAATTTCCTCTGCTTCCCAAGAGCATCGGGTTTAAGAAAAGGACCCCTTACTGGTGTGAAGGGCTATGCCTCTGTACACCTCTTTTTTGGAGAAATCTCTCTGCAGTGTTGTTTTTGGACATACATAGTAGACTTTTAACCCCCTCCTGATCTGAGAGCAGGGATTTCATGAGGGTATGGGAAAGATAACTAGAAGAAAAGGAAGAAAGGAATAATGCTCTCCCTAAATGACTCGTTGAGCTGGAAACCCTGCCTTCCACTCAGGGCAATGAGGCCTACATCTCCCATGTGCCACTTTCCAGTTGGGCAGAAGAAGTTTCCCAGGAGACAGAGAGGCAGAGATTGAGAGAGAGAGAGGTAGGATCCATGGAGCTGGGAGGAAGGGAGGTGACCCAACCAGACTGAAGCAGCTGAAGAATGAAGTGTGCCTCTGGGACTAGTACTCACCTGGGAGATCACTTGCATGGTCCCAATGGACGTATCTCCTGTGCATGCCCTACCTAGCCCTAAAAGCCCTCTCAAATAATTTCTAATTCTCATGTTTCTCATCACAACAGTGCTGATCCTCTGCTCTGACAACAAACAATTTACCCAACGGGGACAAGCAGTGAGCTAAGCAGATGAAGAAGTTGAAGGAGGTAGAAGAAGGTTTGGGCAGCAGAACAGGGGCACGTCAGAAATGTTTGCTAAATAAATATCCATATGCTAATTGATTGAAGGCTTCGGAATGCCAAACCATTAGCATGTGTCTGTTTGTAACTGAAGGGACATAAGAAATGGATCTTCTACCACGCTGTAGGTTCTGGTGTTTCCAAACTCTGCTTTAATTCATAACTAGAACAAACAGTCAAAAAGGTTGAGATTTTATTGCAAAATCCCTCTTTTCCAAACTCTCAGTCCAACCCAGTGCTGGACAAACTTGTAACACAAACTTTGCAATAATGTTGATTGAGGTTTGCATTCAGTGATGCCAAAGCAACACAGAGCAATGTAGGCAGGACACATTTGGCTTTAAATATATTGAAGCCAAAACACTAAAACTCAAATAGCAAGACCCATTCAAATAAAAATTACTGTTAATGTGTTTGTGTAAAGCCAGAATGGAACTTAACAGAGAAAGTTGTGAAGCAGCATTTTCTGTCACTGGAACAAATCATCAGGAGGACTGAAACACACTGGCTTGACATTATCAGACTGAGCTGGGCAAGGTGAAAAGATTTTTCTTGATGTTTCTTCGTGGCTGGATAATTTTGCTAAATGAATTTTTTCAGGGAAAACAATTTTTTTCTTTTTTGGTGAGGGTTCAACTTAACAAGCCACCAGGAAAGACAAGTGAAGGCCACTTGAGCAAGCCCTGAGCTGCTGAGCCTCCACAACTCTGCTGTCTCTGGCGGTGACACTGGTATTATTGCTAATTCTTGTTTGATTATGAGCCTTGTTGGTTTGCAGGTTTTGGAGGTTTTTTCCTTAAATTTTCTGGTTTTGGAGTTTTCACAGGCCAAGAGAGATCCAAGACGCTGCTGCAGACCAAGAAATCCATGATTTAAAACAGATAATGGTTCCTTTTGCAAAGCATTCCAGCTTTTTCCATGGGAGGTGATTTTTCTGGCAATGGTATGTGTGGTTTCCCATCCTCTGCCTCCCTCAAAATTCTCTAATTATTAATAACTTTAATAATTACAACATTGGGTTGGACTCCCTCACAGACATGAGCAGCAGTCCTACATCCACAAGTCAGGGAAAGCAGCACCTTCCAGGGTGGTGATGTGCAGTTCTGCACAAAGTTGTTGCGCTGCTGTACCCAGACCAGGGATATCTGGGTTTAAACATGGTGTCTGAGAGTGGGGCAGTGCTGGATAAATGTGATTTTCCTTCTGTTGGGAGAGCAGTGCTTACCAATGACCTGCATGAGGCAGGTTGCATCCCCTACCTACAGATGTACGGCGGGTGTCACCATGTCACTGCCCTTGGGGGTGGCTGGAAAATAGACAAAATAGGCAGCCAGAGAGAAGAGAGAGATGTGCAAATGAAGAGCAGTAAAGGATACCTAAGAAGAGAATGGCAGAGAAAAAGCGTGGAGGTGAGCCTACTCAAATGATGAAATGTGTATTTTTCAAGTAGGCAAGGTAAGTTCTGCACTTAGCAACAATTCTTCTAGTTGATAAGCCTTTCAGCCTTGCTCAGTGCAGCCATGGTGACGAGTGAAGCAAGGTGGTGTAATCTGGAATGTGCAGGTGATGAACTGACCCTCTTCTGGAGGAAGGTGGATCATAATTCCTGGGTCTCAGAGCCTTGTACCTACTGTTGATAGGCTTGTTCCTTGAAGAAAACTCCTAAAATCCTGTGAAAACCACCATGGGAGAAACCAATCCACTGTGGCTTTAATTAACACTAAATAACGTGACAGGGATTTTTAGGCTTGGTACACACGTACACACTGAGTTTACGCTTCCAGCATTACAACAATCTGACTCCTGCAGTGCACTTCTCACCCCGAAGAAGGTCAGCACCACATTGTCACTGCCCTGGTGAAGAACAGAAAAGCAGTTTTGCGTCAGTCATCCTCAGAATCCAACACTGCAAAGCCTAGGAAGCATATGAGGAGTCCTGTGGGCACCAGTGCAATTTTTTTTGTCTTTTTGTTTTTCTTTTTTTTTTCCTTTGACTTTGTACTTTTGCTCTAGACTATGGTTGTAGCCAGGTGGGGGTTGGTCTCTTCTCCCAGGCAACCAACAGTAGGACAAGAGGGCATGGTCTTAATCTCTGCCAGGGGAGGTTTAGGTTGGATATTAGGAAGAAATTCTTTACAGAGAGGGTAATGAGGAATGGGCTGCCCAGGGAAGTGGTGGATTCCCCATCCCTGGAGATTTTTAAGATGAGACTGGATGTGGCACTTAGTGCCATACTCTAGTAACCACAGTGGTGCTGGATCAAGGGTTGGACTTGATGATCTCAGAGGTCTCTTCCAACCCAGCTGATTCTATGACTCTATGATTCTATGATCTTCTTCTTGGTGGTTGCAGACTGTATCTGTCAAGTGGTGGTGGGGAAAAGCACCCAAAACTCCCATTTCATGGTGTTTGTATTGTGCAGAGACTACATGGAAACGTCCCTTGTACCTTCCCTGGATGATGTTATTCTGGATCACAGGACATTTCATGAGTTTTTGAAGACTTCTGAGACGTTGGCTGTTGAATCAATCATGGCCAATTATGGTCCATTGTCTCAGTTTAATGAGATAGAAGTGTTTTGCTAAGGAGAATGAGTTATGAGGAAAACCAAAACTCCTCCCTCTAAACAACTGTAAATCTGAAATTAAGAGGTTCCAATTGAGAAAGTGTGGAGAAAGAAAAATAACAGCCCTTTATTAAAGGATATATGTGTATTGGCAGAAACAACAAAAGACCATATAGAAAACAACTGAANTCATGGTGTTTGTATTGTGCAGAGACTACATGGAAACGTCCCTTGTACCTTCCCTGGATGATGTTATTCTGGATCACAGGACATTTCATGAGTTTTTGAAGACTTCTGAGACGTTGGCTGTTGAATCAATCATGGCCAATTATGGTCCATTGTCTCAGTTTAATGAGATAGAAGTGTTTTGCTAAGGAGAATGAGTTATGAGGAAAACCAAAACTCCTCCCTCTAAACAACTGTAAATCTGAAATTAATAGGTTCCAGTTGAGAAAGTGTGGAGAAAGAAAAATAACAGCCCTTTATTAAAGGATATATGTGTATTGGCAGAAACAACAAAAGACCATATAGAAAACAACTGAACAATAATCCTATACCCAAAAATCCCCTTCCAAAAAAGTAAACAGTTCAGTTTGCGCTTTTTTGGCAGAATTCTACCTGTAGTCAGCAGGGGCGATGTTGGATCCCTGGAGAAGCTGAGCCTGCAGTGCTCTGTCTTGGCCAACAGGCAGCGCTGTTGGATCTGGTGGTCACAGTATTGGGGTCTCGGGTGTGCAGGTGAAACCAAAAATGGAGATCTTCCCTCCCACAGCGAGAAAAGGGAAAGAGGGGAGAAGTGGTTCTTCTCAAAAAACTCACATTGTCTGCAGCTGGCTGTGTGACTTCCCCTTTTTCATCGAAGTGTACAAAAAATACGTTGCCAAAACACGGGAGCGGAGGAGTGAAAAAAGGGTGACCTCCTTCCCAAATAATTCCTCTCTGATGAAGTCCAAGCAGGTCTGGGCTGGGGCAGAAACAGGGTGGCACAGGCAAACCACGTCCAGAAAAAATATCCAGGCATCCAGGCTGAGAGCAAGGTAACCTTGGAGCTTTTCCAACCCACACCTTGCCTCAGTTAAGGCAACCAAAAGTTTCCCAGGAGAGGGAAAGAAAAGAAAAGAAAAAAAGCACAACTCCTCAGCCCTCCCCACAGATTTTGAGGGCCATCAGTCTGGAATCTGAGTCTCCTGGCCAGTTCTTTTGTGTTAGTCAATTACCCAACGCAAAACCAAACTGCCCATTCAACATCCCTTCCACACAGTAGGGCGGGGGGAAGGAAAAATTCCCTGCTCAGTTTCTTTTCTTAGTTAGAACAAGCAAACCCATGACATCCATCAATTGCAATGCATAGCTCAGGCTTAGTGTGAATGTCTTCGATGCTCTCCAGAGTGGTTTTCACAGCTGAGTCATTACTTCTGAGGGGAAATTGGCATGATAAGGACTATTCCATGTCAAAGGATTTGCCTCTTATCAGCCTCTTCATTTATCTGGAAATCCAGTTTGTAGCTTCAGGTATGCACACTTTTCTGCACCTGAAGGCCACTCTGTGCATCACTAGCAAAGCAGCCATCTGGTTATTACCAGTCTCTAACAGGACCTGAGCGGTTACTGCCAGTGGTGGAATGTCAGCAGTTCAATCTCTTACACTTGTGGATACATTATTCTCCTTTGACCTGGGATAGTTGAACCTTATCTCAAAGTCCTTTCACAGTCCAAGTTAGTAAGCATATTGAGAGAGGGCTGGGCTTCCGTAGATGGGCAGCTTTGCAGTTTGCTACAGTGGACAAAAGTCCTTTGTTGATCTTAACAATGTTTAAGTGTTTAACCATTTCAGTCTCTGACAGTCAGTCTTGATTAGACACTGGGCTTTTGATTTGATGCAAATATCAGTTATAGTAGAGGGTGGGGAGAACCGAGGGCAGGGCAAGAGGTGGTTTTGAGGATGATTTAGAAGCAATATTGGTTGGAGCTTTTCCAGCACAGCTTTTTCTTCCAGAAAGGAAAAGACAGTTTCTTTCATTTTCTCAGAAGTATATAATTCTTGATAAAATTACAAACTAGAACAGGGAAAGTACTGGAAAAATTCTGAGTTTCACTTGATAACAACAAACAATCTCATCCTGCTGAGATAAAGTACATAAATTCCTTTTTCAACTCACCCATTTCCATTAATTTCACTTGAACTTTTAGGATAATATCAAATATTAATTTTAATATTATATTTCTATCATGTTATTTATATTTGTTGGTATAATGCTTTGTTATTATAGAATAAAAATACGTGTACCTTACAGAAATGGAGCATTTAGGTATTGTTGAAAAAAAATTATTTGATGTAGTCCAGACCGTCCAATTTGATTATTCTCATTAGACATTTCTGGAACAGGTAGAGGGAAGTACATTTTATGTTGAAATTTGGGTAAAACAAAAATTACTTCTGAAATTTTGGGATTTTATCACTGTCTGAAAGTGCTGGTACTGGCAGGTATTTCTGCCAAGAAACAAAGACGCCAACAAAACTAAGCACAAAATGAAAAGGAACAAGGAGGCAATGGATTGTTGCTGATGATCCTGTCTGGGGCTGCAGAGGTTATCTTGCTGGTCTATAGATGAGGCAGAGCTGCTGCAGGGAAGGCTGTCATAAAATAAGTGTACTCTGTTCTACAAATTAAATGTCTCAGCTTTGTCTCTCAACCTTTTATTGCCATTTTTTTGTCTCTCCCTCTGTCAGTGTCACTGCTTCAGTTCCTTGTGCTGCCCCAAGAGAGGGGGTGTGGGAGAATATCCTCCACTTCCCAGTTGCTAGAAGACTCTTCAATATTTTGCACACTGCTGAGCAGGCTGGGATGAAGGACAGCCTTGTCCAGACCATCCTTATGTCCTCATAAGCAGCCAAATCAAAATGGGCACAATAGGGCTGAGACAACAGGCTGAAACTGGGAAGACCTGAGGGGGTTCATGGGGATGTTTAAATATCTAACCATGGGACATAGACCTAAGGATATGCTTGACTATTTACACCCCAGAGAAAGTTAGTTCCTGTGTTATTTGTCTGGCACAACTCACTTATATTCCCAGTGAAGACACAGTCTGAAAGAAATGTAACATAAAGGTGCCTTAAACAGCAGAGCTGGATGCAGTTAACATGAGGATAAGGGGAGCGGGGTGACCTTCACTTCCTAATGGATTCACTCATGAGCTAAACACATCCAAGGCTTTGGCTGTATCTGTTCATCAAACTAATGGTGTACTGGTAGTTGTGTTTATTTGATTAAATCATCACTGAGAGATGGGGTTATGTTAACAAGCAATGAGTTCCCCAAAGTCATTCAAGTATGTGATGTGTACTGGATGCTCCTCCCAAAAAAATGGGAAATGTGTCAGAAGATGCACCATAAAATGTCATAAAGACTTTTTTATATATGTATTATATATTATATATATATATATAAAAAATATATATTTTTATATATATATAAAATAAAATAAAGTTTACTAATGCCTGAGTAAATGCATGCCAAGTCTCAGACATGATGACTACTTGCTCCTCAGGAGACCCCATAAGACACAGGGCTGTCCTGGTCTCCTTGGGAGCACATGCAGTGTGCTGTCTGTACCCATGCCACAGGGAATAATGTGACAGCATTTTATACTGACCTACTCAAGCCTGCTCTTTTTTTTCCAGTAGTGGGAAATAGGGTAGGAAGGTTTCCATGCACTAGAAAAAACAGAAAAGTGATGTGTGGCACTTTATGAATCCTACAATGACAGTTGCTTAAAGCATCCTGGAGGGGACTAATCTGATGGCCTGGGAGACAGGAAAGCATGATCACACTCCTTTGGGTCCAGACCTATTTTGTGTAAAGTGTATCTAAGGAAGGCGACAAAGACCGAACAATGACCTTCAGTGCTCTTTGTTCTTGACAATAATACTCCTGCTTAACAAAGCGGATAAGCAATGGTACCTCTCCTTCAGAAGTGCATCCCAGCCAGGACTCTCAGTTTATTGAAACAGGAGAGCATTTGGTTCCACTACACGCCAATGCACCTTCTCAACTTCAATTAAAGTTTTGCTTTAAGCTATGCATGTGCTCTTTTGCTAACACAGGTTTAGACTGAGGCATTCCCAGGCACTATTGTCCCTAAAATTCTGCCTCCCAAGAAGTTCTGCTGATTTTCCTCTTATTCAGTATTAATTATTAGTGACATCTAGTGACTGTCAAGAGTCATGCAGCAAATTAATGGAACCATAATTAATTGTAGATTGAACATACATGACAAGAAAGTACTTGGACTATTAATTTAACAATTATTTCTCACTGCTGCCAGTAAAGAAATCAGTCAGGCAGAGTTCTTGTGTTCAAAATTATCCTTCTGCTCCTCAGCCTTTTGTAGAATGCCAGGGAGCTGCCCTAGCTGCTGCAGGAGGTCCTACAAAGAAGACTCTTAGCTAAGACTTTCCAGAATATTTTATGATTCAGATAACAGTCTTGCAGTTTGAATTTTGTTGTGCTTGAAAGGGTCTGATTTTGAGGTAGTGAATTTTCATCTTTTCTTATAAATCAGGTTTCTTCAGGATATCTCAGTTGGGTGTCTAAAAGACTAGGCAATTCATAACACCTTTTTTTAAACTGCTTTCCTGATAAAATAAGAATATTTAATTGCTTTGTGTGTTGCCACCATTTAGCTGAGATTCTACCAGCTTGCAGCCCAAGTGACACAGTAGCACCAGATGTCTCTGAGGTCATTATGCTCCTGATGTGCGCAAATAGGAAACCACACAGAGCAAAGTGCCTGAGATGACTCCACAATGAGAGAGGCTGCAGCAGCCCTGAAATCCTAACTAAATTCAAAAGATTCCATTTGGGAAAGAACACAAGTGGGAAAGACACTTTATACAATAATCCAGTCATAGCAAAAAACCACTTGAAGTTCGTGTCTTCTAGTACATAAATCTGATTTGCGATCTAAATCTAGATGAAAATCGGCTTGGCTTGGCCTGGTGATTGCTACTGCAAGAATAATCTGTAAAAATAACCTGAGAAAGAGCCTATAATCTCAGATCATTTGTGTTGCCTCTTTCTTCCAAAGTAATGCTGCACTGGGTGAACAACAGTGCCCAGATGCAGAGTACCCCAGGTCTGAGGCTGTTATGATCTGATGCCTCTGCCCAAAATAAAGGTGCAAATGAGACCATATGCCAAAGTGAATAATATGGATTTTATTTAAAAGTACACGTGAGATAGAGAGATAGAAAGAAATAGAAAAGGGGGTGAAGGGAGGGGGAAAGGAGAAGGGAGGGAGGGAGGGAGAGAGAGAGATGAAGCAGAAGATAGTCACCACTTGAGGATCCAGTAGTGTGCTGTTGGTTCTTCTTCACCTTGGGCTTCTCAGTGGTGCGGGTCCTGGAGTTGTTCTTCTGGAGGTGTTGGAAAAATTTCCACTTAAATTTAGAAGATGGCGTAAATTACCTGTAGGACAAGGAAAGTGTGTTGAAGAGAGGTTTATTGCAGCATGCTGCGGTGCCTCCGAGCCACCTGGGGCTGAAAGCGCCCTGCTGGTTTGAAAGACCTGCTTTTTGTACTCTTTGGTTACATGAGCTGTTACATATTCATTTATTGCGGCATCCCCCAGTGCTCCAGCTCTCTTGAACAAGTTTGGACATGTAAGAGCTGTGGCGATTGCAACATCCCCTTTGGACATTGTAACATACCCCCCTGGACATTGCAACATACAACATTTCCTGTACAAAGGCTGTCACAGGGCTGGAGGGATATATTTTCTTTTTCCCTATTCCCGGAGAGATTTCCCTGGCATTAGCTCTTAGATAAGACCCCTCACCTTACAGTCTTCATGGAACGCCTAAAGCTCCCTCTGTCCCACCACCAAGTTTGTTTATTTGTAACACCTTCTTTACTTTCTACCACCAGGTAAATTTACTTATAATATTTCTTATACTTCCCACCACCTAATTTACCTACTTATAATAAAACCAGATTATTTTATTTCTCACAGAGGTACCACTCTTACACTGTCCAAGTTCTGGGTATCCATGTGGTGGTTGCAGATGTTCTCATAACTTGGGGTGGCAGGTGTATGAGCAGTTGCTTCCTTTCCTCCAGTTTACCACAGCAGAAATTTTGTCCGGATGCATTAACCAGGATATACTAACCAGACCTCACTTCTGCTAGGCCTGGAATTAGCACATTCTTGTTGTAAATTTCTGCCATCTGTACTTATCTCAAGTTCCTACTGTGGGTGCTTATCTTATGGCCAGTTCCTTCGGTTACTTTGACAATGTTTTACAACAGGTATTTTTAAAATCCTTACAGAGGCACAACAGGGAGACAGAGATGTGAATGCTCCACAGTTTCTAATTTTTCTTGTCTCTTGGGGTGCTAGGGAAGGACCTGTCTGCAAAGCAGTCCAGCTGAGGAATTCAGCTCCCTGGAAAGCTTTTGGGAAAGTTTCTCAGCAAACAAGCCTCCACACTGAATGGAGATCGTGCCTTAGATAAAAAACATTTTAAAGGAGCTGAATCAACAGTTTTTTGAGTTGCACACTCGCCAGTGTATCATGAAGGATATGAACTGTGTGCCATGCCTAGCCTGCTCCTGATACCACCAGAGTAAATGATGTAGCGTGGGGATAGCAGAACTGGAGACACATTCAGTTCTCCATCCAGAGAATACTGCTGGTGCACCTCTAGCTCTCCCCCCTGCCTCGCTGCAGCCAGGACCACTGCTCAGCTCTATGTGTCATCTCCGTCAGGACTGCGTTGCCATCTAGGCAGCGTAGAACTGATTGGGTGGTTTAGGTGACACTTTTTCTGCTGGTTTCTTTGGTTTTGTTGCCCGTAATAAAGACACAGACCAACAGAGTGTCAGTCTATGGGGTGCTTTATTCAGGGCCCGGAGTCCTGTGGACTATCGTCTCAAAGATAGGAGCTCGTCGGACCATATTTTGAGCGCATCTTTTATACTATTTTACAAGCAAGGTTACATGATTGGTTTTGCACATCACAGAAGACATTGTAGTTAAACATAAACTTACATATTGTATTCAACTATTAATCCATTTACCTGAATGCTAATCCATTTACCTCACTGTAAACATTATGTAAATAAAAAATAAACCCACCACCAGATTACATCCTATCTCTAGTTACAGATTTTCTTGTCCCTGATTTTTAATTATTGTTTCTTCTTGGTCAACACAGCCTTAAAGTCTAACCAGTCTTAACTTAATTCCGACAAGTCCTGGCTTGTTTCTGGCCAGGCCTTTTCAGGCCTATGCTGTCAGACAAGCCTTGGCTTATACTGCAACA
>VYXB01006765.1:20059-35160 GCA_013397135.1 Pachyramphus minor
TTTTTTTTTTTCTTTTCTCTGTCTCTCTCTCTACCACTTTCAATTGTTATCTCTGTAGCAGCAGGATGTCTTAACAGCTTTAGTTCTCTGGAACGCAGGATGTGTGTTTTCGCCCCTCACGCCGCAGTATCTGCTGCTCGGGCTGGGTCCTAGTTCAGTTCACAGCTCCCTGGCCCTTAGCTAAAGAGATATAATTCACCCATGCGACACCATTGGGTCTCCGTTCACTCCAGGCTGGTCAGAGCTTCCAGTTTCCCGAGGGAGGAGCAAGCAACTTGCGGTGGCATGGAAAAAAAAGTGAGAGGGAGAGCAGGAGAGTCCTCAGCTACTGCTAGCCGTTTTCTCTCCTTTCTTCTTCCCCCTGATTTTCCAAAATTTGTCCTCAAGTTTTATAGTGTTTAAAGGAGGTCGTACGTGGTCTCTTGGCACATAGCCAGTCCAGATGTTCAAGAACATATGATAACAATTAGACAATGGCAGGATCCTTTGGCAGGAAAAGTTCCTTGGGAAGTCTTGGTAAGAACTTCTGGCAGAAAGCTGACACAGAGTTTTTGGTAGGAAGTTTTTGACAAGCAGAAAACAGTGTAGAAACATATTTTTGGCATTTCTATGTTATCTGTATGTTACATAGCGAAACAACTGAAAGAGGCGAGTTTCTACCTCATCAGAGGTCCCAACTCTTGAGACATATTGTCATATAACCATGACAATCTCTTCTGCTCTGGGAGTCTGAAGTGCCACCCCAGCGCATGGAACTCAGGATATCTGCAGTGCTGTGCTGAGCTAAGCTGGCACTCACAAGCGCAGTGAGGAAGGGGAAGCAGGGCAGCCATGGGCCAGGAGCAAGGCTCATAATTCTCTTTGTGTCCCTGCTGTACTGACCAGTCCAGTCCTGGGTCCACACTTTTCCCCAGGCTGCTAGAGAGTTGCCTAAGTACCCTACAGATTGAGCATGCTCTAGCCCATAGGCTGGTGAAGGGAATGTCTCAGCATCATTTCTTTTGGCAGATACTGCAAATGATATGACTAGTAACAAGACTGAATACTAAAAGTGTTGCAGCCTTGAGCAAACCCGGAGCTAAAAGGGCCATATCATTACACTACTAGTCAGAGCAGATGCTTGTGGTAGTGACAAGGACCTGAAATCACTAATCTTGTTACTCAGGGAAGGCCTTCAGCCATGGGACTGGCAAATGTAGTACAAATAAACCAGGTCTTCCTTCCTTCCTTCCCTGAACTGCCTTCCACTTTCAACTCTCACTTAAGGCAAAGAGGATAAGGAAACAGTGGTGACACCAGCTAAACTGCTGGTGGAAACAGCTGCTGAAACAAATTTCAGTCCAGGGCTTGTAGCTTTATCTCCTTTACTCAAGATTCCTCTGCCTTTTTGCAAGGTTTCATTCTGCCTTTACATCACCAAACACCTTTGGTCAGTGATGCCAGGTTGCCACTTGTGTGTCCACCCTCACATGCACTTTGAGCAACAAGAATGTAATGCC
Organism: Pachyramphus minor; assembly: GCA_013397135.1. Classification (NCBI taxonomy): domain Eukaryota; kingdom Metazoa; phylum Chordata; class Aves; order Passeriformes; family Tyrannidae; genus Pachyramphus; species Pachyramphus minor. The sequence goes on from VYXB01006765.1 coordinate 21,559, forward strand.
TTGTCTGCTTGATCCCCAGCATATGGACTCATGGGCCAAGCATCCCGTGGGAGGCACGTGTCCATGCTCTCTGCTTAGGGCCTACTTCTGCTCTAGGACTGACACATCTACTGTAGTGCAAGCATTTGAAACAGATGCTGTGAAGATAGGCTCAAACTCCGCACTTGGAGAAAGAGCAGCCAGAGATATTTTGATTTCTCTCCCTGAGATGGAAGTGGAGGAATGCCTGTGATCTACAACTTGGGCAGTAAAGGAGGGTCTACTTCAGAAATTCTCCAATCCCCTTCTCAGGTCATCCATCCTGTTTTGCATTAGACACAGAATCTCCCATTTAATACAAGTTATGTCCATCTCCTAGGAGGCAGAGATTATTCTCACAGTCCCACTCTTCATAGTGAGTGTCATCCAGGGTAGAATTTGCAAGGTTTAGTACAGCCTTGTTGAAAAACATCCTTTAAAAACAAACAATAAAAAAGACAGAAAAGCCATGTCCAAGATTCCACTCTTTGGAGACACTCATTTCTCTTGACTGGACTGTGAAGAGACCCAAAAGGTGAGTTCAGATCAAGTGAATCATGTTTGAACAGCTGTGTTAATGGTGATGACTCCCACCCCTTTGCTTTGTGATAATGCCACAGAGTCACTGTCTGCAGGTGGATTGCAGGGAAGGCTAAAGCACAATGTAGATTGTCAGGAGATGGCAGCTACTTTTAATATAGATGCAGACTCTGGCAGACGCTCACCATTTCACGTGCAGCTTTACTCAAAGAGTCTGTGCTAGGGCACGTTGGATCAAGGGTTGGACTTGATGATCTCAGAGGTCTTTTCCAACCCAGCTGATCCTATGATTTTATGATTAACCAAGAAGAGGAGCAGGAGAATAACTAGATTAGTTGTGTCAACTCAGCTCCATATTTGGGAAAGTAACATCGAGTTCCTTGGGCGGGCAGTTATAATTTAATGGTTGAAGGCCACCAGAGACCACTGGAGGGATCTCCAGGGACAGAAGAATGCTTGTGCAAAGAGGAGGGAACATATGTTAATTACTTTGGGGAAATGATTATCATATGTATGTTTATTCTGGGAAAATCAATGGATATGTATGTAAACTATAGTATATAAACAGGAGCTTTTTCTGTACTTGGTATGCATGATAGGCTTGGAAATATCGCCTGTGCATCCAGCACTGAATAAAGAATGCCTGCTTTCTAGTGCTAAAATTATAGTGTTAGAGAGTTTACTTTCTTGCCATCTTCAGTAACAATGTGAACATGGTGATGAAACTTACATGTTTTTCAGGAAAGTCTAACCAACCCCAAAACTCAAAAAAAGGGCATTAAGTTGCCTTGTCTCAAATGTGAACAAAAGAATATTTTTCCAACCAGCAAAATAAGTATCCCAGCAGTTGATTGAGGGCCAAGTGGTTGTAAAAAAAGAGCCAAGATTCAGGTTCTCAGAAGAAACTCTTCAGGTCCTGTTCTGCTGATTTTAAATGTCTGTGAGCAAATAACCTGTAATTCTCACACGTGTGGAGTTATTTGGCTTGAAAATGTACCTACTTAATAAAATGTTATATTTGTTTGATCTCTTCCACTATCAAAAAGCTCCTGGGAATATTTATTCTGCCTTAAAGAGTTCACTGAGAGTAGAAAAAAATTTTAGTGCTAGAATAACACCAGATACCTGGGATGGGCTTCATGCAGACAGTTATGTCAGGTCTCAACACGAAATATGGTGGCCGGATGCAGTACTTGAACCTACATATTTAAAGCCTGCTTGTGGAGAAGTAGCCAGGAAAACTCCTCTTTTCTCTAAAAGTCATTTCATTAGAACTGAAAGAAGATGGTAGTATGGTTTGGGTGTCCAGTCACAGTGAACCAGAAATGCCACTTTTTACCCTAACTTCTCCAGTATTCTTGGCTTTCATGACTAGTCTGAAAAATAAAACAAATAAATAAAAACATCACAAAGAATCAAACAACTACCTTAAAGTAATACATGAGAGGAAAGGAAACTCTAGGTTGATGGTGGGTAGTCCATGAGAATAAGAATACACTCAGTATCTCTCCTGATGGGTGACCTAACATGGCACAATCCTGCTGCAAAACCTGTAGTAGTGCTCTCTCATCATCCCTTAAATCACACCTGTGTGCTTACAAGCACCCACATTCCATGCATTGGGATACAGTGCATGGGAACAAAAATCCCAGGGTCTTGGCTGGGGGCAGGATTGTTTACAGAAAGAATCACTGAGTTCCTGTTCATCATCCTGTGAGGGTTTGATTCAGCACCAAGTGAAGGTCTTTGGGGTCTTTCCAGTTGAGCCCAGTGGGTATAGACACAGACCACTGAAACAAGAGCAAGGCCTAAAGAGTTCACTGAACTATTTCTCTCTAATAAGAGAAGCCCCCTCAAACCTGCTCTCACTAAAGGAAAAATCTGTCCTGTTCTGTTCACTGTACCTAAACAAAAGAAGAATGTTAGAAACATTATACAATAGGCCCAGGGGTAATAAATAGGAGAAATAGACCTCAAGGCAAGGCTTTCTCCAAGCTTCAGTGAGCAGGTCAGAAACAATGGGAAAGAAGGAAAGTCAAGCTGAAGAAGACTGTTCCTAACCCCCAGACTCATGGGATGAAGGACGGAAGTATCCTCCTTGATTGAAAGTCAAGAGAAGCACTGCCCAAGCCCCACCTGAGCTCCACCTATACTCCGCTTGTTATTAATATGTATAGCTAGATGTTATAATCACATGAATATGCATGTAATCATATATGAAAAGTGTATAAAAAATGATGATTTTGTGTGAACCGGTGGAGCAAGTTTGTCCAGCAATAGCTGGCTTGCTTCCCAGCACTGTCAACAAATACCTTTGACGCTCAAACATCAAAAAAGGATTCTGAGCAGTTCTTTATACCAGTTTTTCAGATTCACCCCAAATGTGGAGCCTTTCAGAATCCCACGGTTCCTTCAGCTGCGCATGCAGAGCCTCTCTTCTTGGCAGGAAGAGGGAAGAGCTTCAGAATGAGAATGCTATTAGTTAATTAAAGTGTAGCAACGTGAAGCTGGAAAAGGCTGCAAGATAATCGTTATCATTACTATCAAAACTTTAAGACTTAAATGTCTTCTTTCTTTATTTCTTTTGTAAGGTCAGTACCAAAAGAATTTTTCATCTCACAAATTGCTATTAAACAACTTGGTACTGAGCTCTGAGTTGAAACATACTCTATTTCACAGACAATATGAAACAATGCCTAAATTATTTACCAAAAAAATTTAAAGCACAGAAAGGCATGACACTAAAAATCCATCTGAATTTAATGGATGGATGCAGAATATCCTGGACTTCCTCAAATCAGATTTTATAAATACCTTTGTATCACAGTTTTTCTTTGCCCCTTCTATAAAATGTTTTTATGATGACAACTGTATTGCTGCTTAAATTATTCCTTTCTTGACTTTCATATCACAATAACCTTGTCTGCCTTTTGTGTATTACCTATTATTATTTTGTCACCCTATCATAATGATGCCTATTATTTCTCTTTTTTTAATATAGATTGTTGTCCCATAGTCATGCTTCCTTGAGAGCAAGAGACACAATAATTAAAAGGATGGGATGTCTCCTGATGTTTCAATTCCATTATGTGTGAAATACTCAAAATTATTAAAGAGATTTTGGGCAAATTTGTAATGTCTTTGAAGACAGGGACAAGAAGCTTCATCTAGGTCTTTTTTCACTTCCAGATAGCATTTAGGCAGGCTTTCTAAAATTACCATATTTCTAATGTATTCCCCAAGGCTACTTTAGCTTTTCAGTATGCCCTGTGCATTGTTGTGGTCAATAATCCAGCAGAGTCCATCAGTAAAGCAGCCGGCAAATGTTACAAGAGGGAGAAGAGGCAGATGCTAAAAATCATCTCATGTTAGCAGATTTACAAGTTGACTCAATTCTCTTCCTTGAATGAATGACCCAACCAACTGGGCACGGACGGCACGTTTTGTAATCCAGGCTGCCTTTGGAATGTCAGTGTAGCTTGAGCTCTTTGAGTGCCAGAGCCAGATCCCTGGCCTGCATAAATCCCCACAAGCAGAACTGGGTTGGCTGATGATATATCCATTCCAGGAATTCAAAGCAAGTCTGGTTATGTTTGTGGCATGCAAATTTAAAAGGCCTGATAAAATCAAGTGGTCCAGAGATGCTTTTGAATTGAAATTAATAACTGGGGATCATTTTCTCCTTTTTCCTTTTATTCTGGCCAGTGGAAGGGCATGGTTGGGCCTATTGTGTAATGGAAAATACAAGACTAGCCCAACTCAGTCTCATCCTTGAGGTACAAGTGATGAACTGAAAGGACCATCACTTCTGGTACCTTTGTCTCATGTTAGTTGATATAAAAGGTCTGTATGTGTTCGGGTAGCTCCATCAGTATCACCAGCAATGCATCAATGAAGCTACTCATGTCTATGAATTTAGGAAACCCCTTGAAGCGGAAGAACTTTCTCCATAGCAGCAAGCAAAGCCTTGGACTTGCTTGAGACCCAGAGCCTTAGTTAGAACAGCCTTCCCCAACTGTGTCCAAACACAGAGCCTTTCTTTCCCTTAGCTTGTCTTACAGAGAATCTGGTCCCATAGATGGGCAGAGGAATAATTCTGAGGAAGTTAATGGACTTGCCCTGGCCAAGGTTAAGATGAAGCTTGTCTTGTCAGCCTCAGGGGTGCATGATGAGTGGAAGGGTGCTGACAGAGGGTCCTCTCCATGGCAAGCTTCCTGCCAGTATACTGCCGAGGGCCCCAGCTTCAACCATTCTCACTTTGATATACAGAGCCAAACTTCAGCCAGGCATGCCTTTGCATTTTCCTGATGGCATGGGAGTTGCATTGCTGCAGCACAGTGCAAAATTAAGATGGCCACACAAAGAGTCCTTTTGTGGCTGCAAAATTAGAGAAGGGAGTCTCCCAGAAGTTACACAAGTAGAAAAAAAGAGATGCAATGAAGAAAGAGCATATGTATGCAAAAATACACAGAGAGACAGGCTACAGGTCACAATGAACACTAACAGAAACTTGAACAGGTTTTAAATCTGTTAAGATTTTAAGAAAGACAAACTAGCCTACAGGTGTATTATTTAATTAAAAATAAGAGGTATCTGGTGCAATAAGGAGAGGTTTGTTTCCTTCAGCCTTCTCAATAAAAGACAAACTGAGATCTCCACTTTATTATATTTAATCAAAAAAGTAGCACTGCAAACCGAAATAGGAAAAGACTTGGTTAAAGAATATTTAGAGAAGTTATTACATCCTGAGGAAGAGCTGAAGTTTTGGCTCTTGCACTTACTACTCAGGTGAGAAGATCCCTACATATTTAGTCATCATCTCTAAATTCTCTGTGCCTGAGGAATTGAGTAGGGCAAGCAGACTAGTTCATTTTTCAGGAGAGAAAGAAGAACAAAGGAAATTAGAGTAATCTAATACCCAGAAAGGCAGAAGATAAAATTATTAAACAATTTCTTTGTAGTCATCTAGGGAATAAACTGATTTAAAACAGCCAGCATAGATTATTCAAGAACTTACATTCTCAAACCATTTCTAATTTCATTCCTTGTCAGAGTAACCAGCCAAGTGGATAAACAGGAGACAGCAGATGAAATATGTTTTGAATTTATTAAGAGTATTACATTGTCTTACTTGACATTCTCTTAACCAAGAGAGAAATATGGCCCAGCGGGTGCACTCATAAAACCTGTGGATGACTGTGTTGAGAACAGTACCAAGAGCTTTGGAGGACAGGATTAGCAAGGCTGGATTCGCTGGAGAAACAGTAGAAATCAGCGTAGGTGACTTCAGTAAAGATAAGTACAAAAGAATTCAGGCAGAAATGAATGATCTCCTCTGGCACCACAAGATAACAGTTTTTGCTCTTGAATAGCAGTTATTTATAAAATGTTTGCCCTTCATGAAAATGAATCATTGTATACTTTCTTTCCATGAAGAGTCACTGGAAAAATACAAAACTGCCAGGCTTCATTTCTCCCGAAAAAGTTGAAATTCTCCATGCAGGTCTGCTCCCCTCCTCAGTTATTTCAGCCTCTAACTAACCACCAATTCTTAGTTTAGATGGTGTATTCAAACATTTAGGGGTATTATTTTTCAGCTAGATAGACTTCATGGAAAGAGCATCACTAACAAAACCAAGATTTCCTGTGGCAGGGGAAACAATGTTGGCTTGGGATGAATCTTTCAGAGTAATTAGTTAATTAACCATGGCCTTCTCCTCAGTGCTGAGTCCCACTTTTGGTTGGAAAGTAGAGGAAAGGGCACTGCTGTGGTGTTAAATGTTTTGGCTTTATACTGCTGTACATATTACCTTTCCCCTTTTCATTTGTGAAGGATGCAGTTGGACTGTATTGCCAGAATAAAGGATGATGTGAAAAATAAACACATCAGACAATAATAAATTGCTTGGATTGAGTAGTATATGCCAAAGACTTTTCATACGAAAAAGGCTGAGCTGTTAACAAAGCTATATAAACTCTTATTAAAATATGCTACAGGAGTTTAGGATACATATTAAAAAAAAAAAAAATCTGCTAGATCTGGTTATCAGTAATTGGAATATTTCTCCTGACCTTGTTTCAACACCACCACAATGCCAAGTGAGCCCAATGTCAGGAATAGGGGGCAATAATCACAGACACATCTGAAGACAAGGCAGTGGGCTCAGTTCTGTGACTGTGGTTCTCTCCTGGTCTGTGCACCTGGCTTTGGGGTCTATTGCCTATTTGCCCAGCTGCCTGTTTGGCAATATGCCATGTATGATACAGGCAGGTGCCCTAAAGTGTCTCTCTCATGCAAAATTTAAACCTACCATCCTTTTTGCTCACTTTTAATATATGTGACATAACTCACAGAGAAATACACTGCTGCTGTTTGAAAACATAGAGGACAACAAATTTACTGTATTGGAGAATTATATTTTTTGAGGAAATCTTTAGGTGGAAATCCCCATCTAGTTTTTCACTACATGTTGAGCAGAGCAGGAAGGAAAGGAGGAAAGGAGTATTGGGGGAAAAAACCCCACAAAACAACATGAAAACACATTGTTTGGCGTTCAGTACACACTTTTTCCTTGACATTAAAAAATCCAAAAGCACAAATAAGAAAGTGTAATTAAATCAAAAGCCATTTTCACTAAAAAATACCAACTAATACTTCAAAGAAGTATCAATGCCTTAACTAAAGAATTTTCCTGTGGGCAGGGTTCATTTCAGTGCTAACCAATGTAGATACATTTTGCTCACTGAACTACCACCGAGAACTACCAATGTTCTTAGCTTTTCTTTTGCAGAGAAGGTAAAAGCCATGAAAATCAGTAGTACAGCAGTATAGAAAACCCTTGCAATACAAGTCAGAGATGTTCTGCATTAACCATTTATAAACAGTCTAAAAAGCATGATAATCAAGATGTGTTTCAAAACAACATGTTCAGATATAAAACCTGGGAACACATTTATGCATTACCAAGAAACGTATATCCTGGAGCTCGGGTTAAACACACACAGGCTTTACCTGTGATTTCTAGTATAAATTAAAAACTTGCTTTCATCTTTTTCTCCAGAGGGCCTTTGCAAACTTAATTGTCCCTGACTTTTTGTCAGTATTACTTCAGTAAATGCAAAATTGGCAAATGCCTTGCACTGTGCACATGTCAATTTTAATATATCAATAAATTATTTTCCTGTAATCATCAGTTTGAGATACTTTCCACAGCAGCTGATTTGTGTAGATAACATAGGTGACACACTGGGTCTACAGGTGTCCCCTTGCTAGGTTAGGGCTATTATAGAAATCCTATGAGCTCTGCTGAGATCCAGGACGTATGGGAGACTTATCTGTTTAATTTTGAGATACCAAAAGCAGGTGTATGTCAAAGAGCAGGCATTTGCGAACAGAACTCTATGTTGGCTCCTAGGAGGGATCTCATTTACTTCAGGCAAGAGACTCCACTCTCTCCCAGTGGGGATGTTCAGGGGAACTGTTTGCACTCCCCGATTTCCAACAACAGGTCAGAGCAGTAACATCCTTTAGGTCTTTAATCTCAGTATATGCATCATCACAGGCATGTCCTTGGAGGCTCACTCCAACGTAAGTCAGATGAAAACTTGATCCATTGCAAAATTATGGCTGAGTTAGATGATCATTCCCCCCTTCACTTGGGTGTATTCATTGTTCCTTGTAGGATGCCTTCTTATTTACCAGTTTTGCAATTTCTTTGTCAAAATCCTCCTCTACCATTTCAAGGTCAAAAGTTTCCTAGTAACATGGAAGGTTTTGGGGTCCAATTAGAGAGGAATTGTTCATCAGAAAGATGTCAGAATTACTGAGGCATAATTAACCCTTATTGTTTCCAATGGCAAGACAAGTCTAACCAGCCCTAATTGAAATCCATTCGCTCCAAATCCCAGTTATACTAACACTTGATGTTATAAATGTATGCAGTCTGACAGATGCATTTTTATTACGCTGTGTGCAATCTCCCTTTGCATGGTAATGAAGCCTTCCAATCACACTCAGCAGGTGAGATGGGAGATGAACTCCTTTCATCAGCACCAATGCTCGTATCTCATGATCAGCAGTATTTGCCAGGAATAAAAAAAGCTCCAAGTGAGCCATGCCTCAGCACAGAGCTAGGATCCGCCACCACCACTGACAGGACAAGTTCCTGCCAAGTCTGCTTGTGAATTAACCACCCCAAAATTATTTTAGGATATACTAATTTATACTCACTGTTACCCTTTTATTGGACAACTTTGTCATCCTCTGTGCTTTTATGTCCCAGCATGCTGAGTTTTCTGTAGGTTGGCTCTAGGCTTTAATTTCTGTAAAATAAGAATTATCCTGGTGCCACATATCAGTGTTAAAGGCTTTGTAACAGGGCCTCTGACTGCATGGAAAACATCTCTAGCATCACTGTGAAGGAGACTATTTTAAGACAAAGACTAAAACAATAATACTCCATTAAACTCCACCTCCCAGATGTGATAGTTACTGGGCTTTTTTTAAAAACAAACAAGCAAATCAACACAGGCATCTCGTTAAGTCTCCCTATTTCAAACATAAAATTAGCTTCTCAGTTGATTCGTGGTTAACTGATACAATCAGGGACACAGATGAGACATATTAAATGCTTAGAAGTTGTAACACAAGTTCTGACAGTACTTCAGTAAGGGCCGAAAGAGTAAATCCTGCTTCCTGGGAAAGGTCTTACACTTCCATTGTGAGAACTCCTGTCAGGCTGTATTAAAGATAAAGCCAGGTTCAACTTGCTAATAGCTACACTGTCTATCCAGTCATCTGCAGCAGAGGCTGGGGAGTGAACTTAACCATTCCGATTATGTCCAAGTATGGACATGGGGGAGCCCCTCAAACCCCCTTGCATCACTTGCAACCTCTCGTGAAATTTTTCCCAGGCTTGCTTGTAGCAGATGATCCAGCACACATCTCCTAGCGCAGGACTCAGCTGTTCCCTTTTGACACAATCACATTTATCTGTTGTGTGTAACTATGACCTCCGTGTCCCTGATAGCACTACATACAACCTGGTGCTTTTCATTATGGGATTAGATATTCCAGTTATTTGTGGCTTTTCCCAGTGTTCTGTAACCTGGGTAAGTTTTGTTTGGTGAGCCTTCTTCAGAAAGTTATCTTACAAAAGGCTTCAGTCAAAATGGTTTCATTGTTTTGGATAAAAAGATGAAACAACTTTTTTTTAAAGGCTTCTTCTTCTTCTTTGGGCAATTCCCATGGATTTCTGCATAGTGGTAACTATCAGGTTGGGCTCAAGGGGGAATACTGGAAGTTGATCTCACTCCCGCTGAGCTACTGGGTCATCCAGAGCATGCTGAAGCTGCATCAACAGGATTGCTGGGTCAAGAGATAGTCATGCCATCTCTGGAGCAGTACCTTAAACCACATAGGCAGCTGAGACGTGGGCTTTCTTTCTGAGAATATCCCATTAAAAATGTTCTTTTTTCCTGTGAGTAATTTTACTTTGTATATGTAACCACAATACAAATAATGATGCTGTGGATATTTTTGTGCTACCTGTAACCCTTCTCCTTCAGTGTTTTGGGATGGTTCCTGTATCAGCAAGGGGGTAATTTTCATGCTAAGTTAGGTCTTAACATATCCAAAAATACAGACACAGTATTTACCTGGGGTAAAATATTTCATCATTTCTGATTCTAGCCTGTCTTGCAAACAAACTTGAAAACATGTCGTAACTATTTCAGCAAGCTCTGGTGGGTTCTAACCCCAGTGTCCTAGTGAGCAGGGTTTTCACACTGCACAGCACCATGCATCAGCCTGTCTACCTTCTCATGGCTCCTACTTAAGCTGCTGCCCAATTTAAAGCTCACCAGGCATGATTTGAACTCCAAAAGGTAATTAAATTCCTTCAAGTTGTATGAAAATCACTGGTTGGATAGAGAGATGCAAACAGAGCGCATCCTCTAAGGTGAAATTGCCAGGAGGAGCTCAGCAATTTCCGTGATTGCTGCCAGGTCCGTGGGCGCAAGGGTTTTCAATGCCCCCACACACATGTAGTGTAGGTCCAGCCTCTTGTCAGCAGAGGTGATATTATTACTGAGGTGATATTCAAACCAGTGGGAAACCAGGCTATGTTTCTTGTGCTGTTGCATTGGATGGGGAGGACATAAAGTGGTCACGACCAAGAGGTTCCACCAAGCTGGATATTTCCCTGGGTACTGCCCATGCCTCCAGTTGTTTTTTCCAGGGATATTCTAGGCACAGTTCACCGTGTACATTCAGTATCCCTCCATGGTAACTCTCTCTTCTCCAGACCTCCCTTACACCTAAACTTTCTCCATCACTATGTTTCTAGGCTGATCACTCCTAACCTGCTTATCCATGGCTTTCTCCACAAAAAGTGTGACAGACTCCTACTTGTCCCCACTGGCATTTGTTGAAGCATTTCCTAAAAGACTCTTCTGAGATAAGCACACAGGAGCTGCGGAGCATGTCCAAGGTATGGGCTAACAGTAACCCCCACCCACCGCCATGATAATGATTTCTCCAATAACTTCTTCAGTCCTTCTCTAATGATTCCAAGCACCAGATTTGTTTTTCCATCACAGGTGGTGTTTATCCAGTTATCCAGAATCTGTTGTCACAACTTTCATGGCACAGGTGCTGTTCACCTGTGCTTCCTGCATCTAAGATGGTTCAGAAGACCATGTCCCAGCTGTTTGCTCCCTGGTGCCTGGTGGTTCATCTGGGCTCGCTATTCCCAGGCATTCTCACTATTTAATTACATTATCTCTTGACTTAAATAGAGGTAATGTTGTGCTGAAACCCCTTTCCCCAGACAGTGATTGAATTTTGTTGATGTCATAAAAGGATTTGTTCCTATGTTGTTTTCTGTAACAGCAAGTAATAATAATATATAGTAAGTAACTGATTCACCATGTTTGTCTGGGGCTTTTTTTTTTAATTGATTGATTTACTTAGTCATTGCAATTACAGTAAATCAGCTAACTAAAAGCAACAACAAATAGTTAATTTACTTAGGATTTAAATATTAGAAATTGCCATGAATCACTGCAAATTACTCACAGACAAGGCAAATTTTCCTATCACTTGCAAGAAATGGGGTGATTAATTTTCAAATGTTATTTATATGTGCTGGTTTTGGTGCTTTGCCTCTGTTGTTCCACCTACTGAGCAATCTGCAGGAAAATCGAGTTACCAACGCTCACTCCAAAGCACTGAGTCCCCTGGTGTTCCACTTCCAGCCTCTTCTCAGCTGCTCAAGGCTGAGTTATGTCCCTAAAAGGTGTAAAGGGGGGGCAAAAAACCACCTAATGGCTCTTAATGTAGGAGTCTGAATGCCTTGCTGACAGGTTTAATCTCTCATTTGAGGATTTTCTGTTGTCTGTGAAGGCTATTTCTGTTGTTTCACTGACATGAAGCATGAAAATTCCAGCAATGTTTCCCCTACATGGCCATCTCTTCGAGGAGGGGGAAAATCCTGTTTGAACATAGAATCTTTGAGATCTCTCACCTACTGTTAAATCTGGTGGAAACTAGAAAAATAGTAAAAAAGTGATGGAGAGATGAGTAAGGGCAACAGGCACTGACAAGAAAAATCACAATACCCTTGTTTCTATAAGAAACCATGTGAATAAATAGGTTTCATTCCTTTCATTTACTAAGATGCCAAAGTATCTCTGTGCTGGTGAGGAACGGATTAACAGTGTGTACTGCTCTGAAAGTGCTTCATTCCTAGCAACCTATCTTTAATTGCCACACCTGCACAGCCAACATAAAAAATCTGATGAAGCAAAGCCAGTGGCACAGGAGGAAGGGTGGCATACAGAGAGCAGACCTTGGGATCCTCTGTGTGAGGTGCTTCAAAGTCCAAAGGCACAAGGGGTGCTGCCCCAGCCCAGGACATTAAGGCTCTTGAAAGAGTATATGCTGGTTCCATCAACACGATCAACTCCATCAGTGAAAACTCCACCAAGCTGCCCATGACATGCACCTACTTGCTATGAACTGGTTCAACTTCCCAGTGTCCTTGGTTCCTACAGCTAGAAGAACAGCATCAAACTCCCCAAAATAGCCTGATTGACAGGAATATCTCTCCCCAGGCAAACAGGACCAACATTATGCACAGCTGGTAGGATCGTCTTGCACCTCAAGAGAAGCCAAACCTCCTCCAGTCTTTGCTGCAACAGTCTCTTTCCTCTGGAAACTCGGTGCTGAGGATGGTAAAAATTTAACCTAAATTAATTCAAAAGGACAAAACAGCAGGCTGTCTCCGGAGTCCTCCTTCCTTCCTCTCAGTCCTTTCTGTGTTTATTTTGAAGCATCAGTGAAATATCCATGTCTTCTTGTCACAGCCTCTGTGGGATCAAAGGAAGTAGAGAGGAAAGGGCTCAGGAGAGTCACAGCTCAGATTTACAGGGCCAACCCTAAAAAGCACTCAGGAAATTTCTCAGCTATAAAGTATGTGTTCAAAGAATTATAGAATCCTAGAACGGTTTGGGTTCAAAGGGACTTTAAAGATCTTCTAGTTCCGACACCCCTCACCACGGGCAGGGATGCCACTCACTAGTTCAGGTTGCTGAGGGCCCCATCCAGCCCTGAACACTTCTTCAGAGGAGATAATACAGCTGACTTTGAACATACACACAGGGATTATAGTCCAAGGCAGGAGTCCACAGCTGTTCCTTTCACCAAAATTTGGGTCACATTGCAGAGTAGCTTTGGAGCTTGCAAGACAGATGCTTTTCATACCACACTGGACAGGAATGTAATTCAGGGTGACACAGGGGACCTCATTCTGTCAAGGATTTGAAGTTTTCAGTGCCAACCCCTTCACACCACAGGACCAAAACCTTTTTTTGTATCTTATTTTCTTTTTTTGTTAGGATTTTTTTCCATCAAGTCAGTGGTTAACATGAAAATCGAAGTTTAGAGACATGAGATAACTACATCCTCGGAAATATTAAAACTTGAACAGGTTCAGCCATGAGCAACCTGCTTCTCCTGGTCTTATTCTGAGCAGGACGTACAGA
>VYXB01006766.1:2069-26024 GCA_013397135.1 Pachyramphus minor
GAAGGTGGGAACTTCAGTCTGGCAGATGAGGAGGAAGAAGAGCGAGTGAATTGAGCTGAAGAAGCTCCACCTTACAATCAGCTGCCAGAAGAAGATACACGTTATGCCCTTTTCACCGACAGTTCTTGCTGCATTGTAGGAGAGAACTGGAATTGGAAAGGAGTTGTCTGGAGTCCGACCCGACGAGTGGCGGAAGCTACTGAAGGTAAAGGTGAATTGAGTCAGTTTGCGGAACTCAAAGCTGTCCAGTTGGCCCTGGACATCGCAGAACGAGACGGGTGGCCAAGGTTCTAACTCTACACCAACTCATGGATGATAGCCCGTGCCCTATGGGGATGGCTAGAACAGTGGAAGAAGACGAATTGGAAGTGTAGAGGAAAACTCGTTTGGGCTGCTGATGTGTGGCAAGACATCACTGCTAGAGTGAACAAGCTGAAAATGAGGGTCTGCCATGTAGATGCCCATGTGCCCAAGAGTCGAGCCAATGAGGAACATGGACAGAGAGACAGGGAGACAGAGCTGCACAAGTTGAGATATCACAAATAGACCTGGACTGGCAGCACAAGGGAAAGCTGTTCCTGGCTCAATGGGCCTATGATGCTTCAGGACATCAGGGCCGAGATGCCACCTATAGATGGGCACAAGACCAAGGGGTGGATTTAACCATGGGCACTATCTCCCAGGTTATTCATGATTGTGCAACCCATGCCGCTGTTAAGCAGGCAAAAAGGTTAAAGCCCCTATGGTATGGTGGACTTTGGGACAAGTATAAATATGGGAAGGCCTGGCAGGTTGACTTCATCACATTGCCACAGACCTGCCAAGGTAAATACTATGTCCTTACCGTGGTGGAAGCGACCACTGGATGGCTGGAGACCTATTCAGTACCACATGCAACTGCTCGGAATACCATTCTGGGTCTTGAAAAGCAAGTCTTGTGGAGACATGGCACTCCAGAGCGCATTGAGTCAGATAACGGGACTCATTTCAAGAACAACCTAGTTGCTACTTGGGCACGAGAGCATGGTATTGAATGGGTATACCACATTCCATACCATGCACCAGCCTCTGGAAAAGTTGAAAAGTGTAATGGACTGTTAAAAGCAACGCTGAAAGCTCTAGGTGGGGGAAGCTTTAAAAACTGGGATAAACACTTAGCCAAAGAGACCTGGCTAGTTAATACTAGAGGCTCTGTCAATTGAGCTGGCCCTGCCCAAGCAGAATCCCTCCACACTGTAGATGGAGACAAAGTTCCAGCGATTCACCTAAGGAGGCTGTGTGAGTTACTCCTACCTTGGGCCAAGACAAACCCATTGGTGGCACTGTCTTCGCTCAAGGGCCAGGATACACCTGGTGGGTAATGAAGAAGAATGGACAGATAAGTGTGTGCCTCAAGGGGAAAAGCTAATTCTGTGCTTGGAGTTCTGTTTTGCAGGAAACCAGTTACCCAGTCACTAGGTGAGAAAGACCTAGCTGATGCTGGTGTCCAGTATTGAGACAGTCCAGAACAGTGAACAAGCTTTAGAGTCGAACTCTGACTGTGACCAAAGGGCCAAGCATTTAAAATGAACTGATGTTGGTGTTCATCTCCTACAGCAAGACGAGTGCTCCAAAAATGAACAAGAACTATATGTACATGTATATATATGTGCAGGATGTCGGCGAACGTGAAGTGTAAGTGTTACGTAAAAATNATTGAGACAGTCCAGAACAGTGAACAAGCTTTAGAGTCGAACTCTGACTGTGACCAAAGGGCCAAGCATTTAAAATGAACTGATGTTGGTGTTCATCTCCTACAGCAAGACGAGTGCTCCAAAAATGAACAAGAACTATATGTACATGTATATATATGTGCAGGATGTCGGCGAACGTGAAGTGTAAGTGTTACGTAAAAATGGTACGGAGTAAGGGGTGGAGAATGTGATGGTTTGGTCCAGGTCCTTTTCCTGGTAACCAGCTTGTAACTAGGGAAGTGACCATGCTCCCAGCATTCCATACGATTTTTACGTAACTCGAGGTATAAATAAGAAGGAGGGAGAAGCCTTCGCTCTCTTCCCTTCCAGTGGATCCGAGGATCCAGGTTCTCTGCTGTCGGCTCTGCCCGTGCAGAGGAGTGAGGCCTGGTGCAGCCTTGTAGGCCTCGGGAAGCGGAGGTAGCCGAATAGCGGCAACCGCCCGCCGGCAATCTCAAGGGAAGTAGTGAGATTTTACTTGGTTAATACTTCTTTGTGTGTTTCAAGAGTGTGTATTTGTTTTGATTTTCCTTCCATTTGTCCCTTCTTACCATTTTTTCCTTTTCCCTTTCCCTTACCCTCTCCCTTTGGGGGTGGGTAGCCCCCCTTAACTGTATATAGTGTATTAATTGTATATAACTATGATATATGTAAATATATACCTATATTTTGATACAATTTGTGGGTTTTTTCCTTTTTCTCCTTTCCCCTAGAAAGGTAGGGGAGGAGGAAGGGTCCTTTTCTGTAGGTTTGGATATTTGGCTGAGTGCCAGGTCCAAACCTTCACATCCTGGCAGTCACCTCATCCTGTATTTCAGTCCTTCAAATCACTTGATTCTCAGAAGTTAACTCTTCTGTACATTTACATACACCATCATACACTGTATATAAACGCTTTCACTTTCTGCAGAGATAGTCAAAAGTATTTCCTCAATAGTCTTCCATATTGCCCTAGATGCATGCTAAGGTTGGCATTCCAGAGTCGCACAGAAAGGATTGTCCCTTGAAGGCTAACAAACCATAAAACAGATTGATTTATGGGTAAAGAGTGGGTTGCAGCATTTTTTTCATGGGTGGTGGCGTTTTTTTCCTGTACAGCTGTTAATATATAAGTTAGCTATACAGAATTAGAAATGTTTTGATTTTACTTTAGCTTCATAAATAAAACACTCATTTTTTCATGCTGCTCTTACATTCTGTGTGCTGCAACTTCTCTTTATGATGCAACACATCAGGTTACAGTACTGGGAGAAAAGGGCATCTCTCAATGCTTTCTACAAGGCTGGATGTAATTTCTGTTGTAGGAACACAGGTTTGTACCATTTGTTCAAGTGCCGTTTCATCGTCGTGACTACAACAGCATTAAGCTTCAGCTAAAAATTTCAAAGCTGAAGTATACCTGGAAAGAAACTATGGGATATCTTTGATATTCAGGGTTCACAACAGCCTTGGGAATTAGGTTAAAATGCCATAAAGGGATAGTGGAAACACTCACTACCAAAAACTACAGAATTTATTGACTAATACTAATAAATTACAAAGGTGGAGTTAAAACTAACTCTAGTCTATGCTTGCTGCACATATAGCAGCAATTTGGTATTTTTAGGCTACACTTTTGCCATGATGGCTTCAGCAGCCATGAAAAGTACATTCCAAACCACACTCTTGTATAAAGATTTCTGTGTGCTCCATAACACACAACCATTAGAGACTTGTACTCCATAACTCAGTATGTCTCGAAACATACATCACTAAACTGACAGAGTAGTCAAATGAAGACTACTAAATAAAAAGCCCATCTGTCTGGTTCAAGGAGGCCAAATAAGAGAACACTGGGAGCATACAGGGAAACATGCATGTCTCCTGGCTTCTCCCTAGGCTTCTGCATTTGGTCACAGCTGGAGACAGGACACTAGACTAGATGAATCCTTGGTCTGACTAAATATTATCAGATATTCTTAAGTATCCACATGTGCACATGTGCTGTGTCTGTGTTACGAAGTTTTATATATCATGTGTACGAAACCAGACACATTTAAATCAGAAATTAAAAGGGCAAGATTTTTCATGAGCTATTAAAGCACCACAAGGATTGCTTTCATGGACTAATACCTTTCACGTAACAAACATGGTACCTTGAAAAATTTACGCAATTTTGATCTTTCATCTAAACATCAAGTATTATGCACACACACATATATATGCACGTAGTTCCACCTGGAGAACTGGATACTCTCCTGTGCAACAGGTATCCCTCTGAGCCAGACTGCAATTCATGAGGTGATCTGAAACAGTTTTAAACCTGAAGCTTAGTTTTTCATTTTTCAGTCAGCTCTTTAGAAAATTAAATACTTCGGTCAACACATTTGATTAGGCCTATGCCACAAATGGAAATCCTATTATATTTCATGTATGCTAGTATTTGAAAACCAAAGTCTAAATAACTACCCTTCTAAAAATATAACCTTTAAAATTAAATGCATATTTGATCTAATGGCATCTGCACTTCAAATTTAGCTCTATTCACATCAGAAAATACTTAATGGTATATCAATACTACAAGAACAACAGAGGAACCTTTCACTTGCCAAAACCATGGAATCTGAAAAACATACTGAATTATTTTTTAATTTGGCATCTCTCATCCTCTTGCATTATTAGAAACTAATCTCCACTAATTGTCTTTTTTTATAAATTAGAGGAAAGTAATCCCTGTGCTTCCCACAAAGGCCACATTCTATTCTTTTGATATGCAACAAAGAAAAAGGAAGAATTGGAGACTTTGATAAATTTTGCTACTCTCAGAAAACTAGTAAAACCCCTTCTATTAAGCTCTAATACAGACATACATCAGAACAATCATGGACAGTGTGAACTTGAGCAGTAAATTCTTACAAAGAGAAAAACAGACACAAGGGAGGAGAATAGGCTTGCAGTTGTCAAACGAAAAATCTTCCGTGGTTGCAACAGTGGAGAGGCAGAGAAAGGGAAAGGCATTTGAGCCAAAAAACAGAAGTCTCAAATAATACCAAATTTATTAGAATAAACAGCACCATTGCTTAGTTCACCCAACAGGAACAACCACGGAGACTGATTTGGTTGGTTTGAGTTTTACAGAGGTTTCAGTACTACTGGGAGACAACATGTCCCCAGTAAACAAGCTTGTGACCTCAGGATTATTTTTTATGGGGCAAGACTTATCAGAGAAGCTATCCAAATTGCAATAAGACTTAGAACAGGCACATGATAATAGTTTAAATAAGCTTGTACCCTGTCATTTCTCTGAAGGGTGTTAAAAAAATCCCTAACCTCTAGTTAACAGAGCTTCACAGTTTACTGGGATACTGTGTCATATGTCTCAGAGAACAAGTGCTCTTTCAGCGGCTCTCCGAAGGCTTAGGTAAAGACCATTCCATTTTGGACAGACAAGCAACTGCCTAGCTCCAGTTGCCTATTTAAGTACATGACCTATGGAATTTGCCAACACTAGCGCTCAAATCCTCCTTTGCTTCCTTTAGATCTTCTGCATTGAGAACTTGTGCTGCAAACAGTTAATACTTTCAATAGTTTAGTCTAGGATAAAAAGATAATTTTTTCTCTGTTGCATGTTACTGTGACAGTTTAAGGTCAGAGTTCTTTAAGAAAGACTATTTATCGATCCACTTGTACCAGGAACAGAGCAGTGACAACTACATCAATTTATCACACTAAATGCTCTGTTCATCAGGCAGAAATAACAAAGTAACAGTTTAAGTACAGATTGGGTTACAACAGACAACCAAGGAGAATGCCAACACTTCAACAACTGGAATACTTTCTTAGTAAAGCAGAATTTACTTCAGTTTGTAGAGTCATTATTAGCTAGCAGCCCAAATAAAACAATATGTTTTATTTGTATATGACAAAATCTTTGGAATATTTATGTAATTATTTTCAAATACAATTTCAATGCAAGGTCCTCTTCTTTTACTTTGAATTAGTAAGAGAAAACTATTTCATCCTCTTCAGTTAGCATGACAACTTTTCTCTCAAGTAAGTCCTACACCTAAGTCTGATGACAATATAAGTTACTTCAATTTCCTCATAGTTGCATACATCTGCCAGCTTGCCAAAGTGGCACAATCAGTAAAACCCCATGTATAGCGCTGGCTGACAACATTTAATTTATAAAAGGTTGACTCACACAGAATGACAGATTTTTAACAAACAGACAAGTGAACCAACTCATGTCTGTGGACACAAATACTTTTCCTCACACAACAGCAGTTAGCATCCCCAGAGCAGGACAGCAAAGCAGCCAAGCCCTACTACAATTTTTTGACAGCTTTTTTAGAAAAAAAAAATCAATTTCTATATGAAACAAAATACAACAATGGAATCCAGCAAAATTTTACAAACTATTGTGCAACTGCTCTTCATTATAGTGATAGATGGCCAAAGTTACTAAAATCAATACATTTGAACTTATGCACTTTGAGAGGAGAACTACTTGACAGCATTGTTTTCCAGTAATGAATCTCAAAGTACAAACCAACCCATTTGAGAGATACAATTAAGTATCACAACCAGACCATAAAAAGCATCTTTTGTTGTAAGCAGGGATTTAGAGCAGTAATTTAAAAATTACTAGCTGTGTAGTTTTGAGAAATTATACTTTCACTGGTGTCTTTGTACAGTAAATGGTGATTTGCCTTTTAGTTACCCCAATATAATACGCAAAGTGACTTACCATTCTTGCTGACATCCAGTTCCCTGAGATTAATGAGATTTGCAATGGATGCTGGCAATGTGGTTAGATCATTGTCTGGCAAACTCAGCTTGTGTAGAGACTGACAGTTAAAAAGTTGCTATTGAAACAAAGAAAAAAGTGCATGTGATTTTCTCTCAGTTTCCTCTACATAACTTTTTTTTTTAATCCCTTTAAACTTCTGACCTCACGGCCTGAAGGCCAGATTATTTAGAGTTTTTTTACTACAAAACTTTATTTAACTAGTTTCATTGAAAATTGACTAAGTTTACAATGCTTAGGAAAGAAAAAAACTGCAAATGGTCACAAGTCAGCAGCTATGCTTAACCCTTCCTACAAATTCCTTCCAGTATCTCAGAAATTGTGACCTGTACACACAGACATGCAAACATTTCAAAATATTTTCCATAATTAAACATGCCACATAATACCCCAGAGGTAAACAGAGTTCATTAAAAGAAGAAATTTAAAAAATTGATAGATACATCTTTTAAAGTCAAATAGTTCTGGAACACAGAATTTCAGTAGGTATTGATCTCCTCTAAAAGTTTAAATTTCATTTCATTATATCTTACAATATCTTCTCCCTTCATGCTTCCTACTTCAAATGAAAAAAAAAAATCCAACAACATTATCATGAAAACTAGTTAAAAGTTTGAGCTACGGATATAGAAAACAGCTTAATCTCTCCTATATACATGCACTACCCCCTTTATCAAATACTTGCGCAGAGCTAGATCTCTTCCTATATGCAAGGTACCTGGAGACTCTTACCCAAAAGCTTTACAAATTGACAAAATAGGGCAAGTAAGATTAATATAATGGAAGAAAAGCCCTCAAATGATATGTAGGAAACTTACAGATAGTATAAACAACTCTAAAAAAGCTGCTGAAAAGATTCATCTAAACAATTTATGATGAATATTCCTTTCCTGACAGTTTTTGGATAAGATTATTCATAAATACCCTGACTTAGTATTCTTTTGGAATTCTGAGAAAAGACCATTAAAAAAAACCAGGAAGTGTTCAGTGACTAAAGAAAATTCATCCCAATCAGCATCACAGCAATGGGCCTAGTTTGGCCAAAGTTTTTTATCTCTCTCAACCAGGAGACCATTATTTCAACCAGAAACTGTTGAACAAGCCATATTCATGTAACATTTGCATACACCACCTCAGAACAAAAGCAAACATACATTCGGAAGATGGACAGTTAAAGCAATGAGCTTTAACTTGTCTACTGCTGTTTCCAATTCCTCATAAATGTGTTTCTGTTAGAAACATAGTTAGTTAATATCATTAAGGTTTTGAAGAGTTACAAGTTACTTAGGATATATCTGCGAAGGACAACTTCGATGAGCTCGTGTTTCAGAGCCACTCCTTTATTTCGAGAATATATTAAAGCCCTTCCCTGAAAACAATAATCCAGCACATGCAGCACAAGGAATTGCAAGATCCCTAAAGGAAAATGAGAGGGAGGGGAGCTTTGAATAGTGTTGACTTTGTAGTTGTTACTTTTGTTGTTGTTCTTTAGTGTTTACATATTCATGATTACTGCTAGTAAACCATGGAAGTCATATAATTAAAGACTATTTTACTGCAGAATTTCGATTTCTTCCAAACAGCTAAGTGAGAGAGAAAAGCAAAACTGTTACAGCTTGACCTTTTTAGCTCAAATGCACACTATAGCACTTGGGATAAAAAGGGTACCTTTTCAGACATTTCAAATGCCCCATCAATTCTGGAATTGAGACTATACACCAGCATTTCATCTAAAGTCAACTCCTTCTCTACCGTGATCTTTCTTTCCACTGTAGTTGCTTATGCTGTGCCCTCAGGCAGTCAGCTAAATTAAGAAGCTATACTGTAAGAACTGAGTTTTGAAGTAAGCTGGAATTCTGAAAAGATTCAGGGCAATTAAAAAAAATCGAAAAGCCATGCACACTGATGGGTCATTTCAGTGATCAGGCTTACAAGCAACCCCAAGGCAGCTGTGTTGTGGCATACAAAGGCCAGCAGACGACAAAGCACCACCAGGGGCAAAGAGAAAAGGTGAATGGGAATGTCTTAACCAGGCTTCAGAAAGCTATGGCCTTCAGAAAGGGAGGGCTTGGTAAGTACTGCACCCTTCATATTTGAAATGGCTTAATTAAAAGCCTTTTTCAGGCTTGAAAGACTAAATAAAAGGGAAAACGAATACGCAGCTTGAAACTCTGGCTCCAAATCGGCTAGGGTCATTTCAAATATTACAGGCCTTCCCTTACAGTTCTATGGGATAGTTTTAATATCAAAATTTCTGTCAAATTAGTAAATAAAACATTTCTACTATGTCTTCACTACCCCTTAATCTCTTGTATTCTTTACAGTATCTGAATTTATATGTGGGGGTGTTTTCTTCTGAAAATTAAAAGGATAGAAAAACGCAATGACCAAAATTACTTGAAAACTGGAAAAAAATGTTTAGCTTCTCAGAAATAAGTCTGTCAGTATGACTTGTTCTCATATACAAACACATTAACTTGAAGCAAGTATAGGCGATTACATGTCCCTGTGGTTAAGATAACAGAACAAAAAGGAACAAAACAAATGTTCAGTCTTCCTAATCATGGGGATAAATCTTGCACTAGACCAAGGTAAGCGGTAAACTGCCCACTTCTCAATACACAAGTTGACACTACTACAGAAATAAATTTTAGCCAGCCTCTTCTACAATGTACCTCTCTTGGGCTAGTTTAGTTGCTTAAGCAGTTTCATTCAAACCCATGCAGCAAACCAATCAGGATGGACTGCATGAACTTTCAGTCTACCAGGGCTGCTTCACAGCAATCTACAGCCCAAAAGCTGAAGTGGGAAGCTAGACACTCACAGTCAGCTTCTACAATGCTGGTGAAGTAAAGAGTAAGTGTATCTAAAAGGAAAACCACCCAACATACCTTTGGAAGCTCTTCAATCTGATTAGCATCTAAATACAGTTCTTCCAAGGTCTTTTCAAAAGTAAAAATCTCCTTAGGCACCTGTTCCAGGCTGCAGTGAGAATAATCAAGGGTAGTCACAGTTTCCTCCTCTCCACGCAGACAGCGGCATGGCACCAGCCGCAAAAACAAATTCCGCTTCGTTGTCATTTTCAGGCACTGTAAAAATAGAAATTGGTCGATTTAAAAACCAAAACAACCTGAAAAATACTCACATGTGCAGCTTCTCAAACTTCAACTGGCTGTCAAATACTACAAAAAAAAAAAAAAAAAAAAAAAAAAAAAAAAACAACACAACAACGAAGCTTTGAGCTTTGTGTGTGCATGTGTATATGCATATGCAAACATATGCGTGTGAGAGACAGTAGGGAGAGTGTATTATTTTCTTTTAAATACAACAGATTAGTAATGACATTAAATGGGGTTAAACACATTTAATACCAGAAGATGAAGTCAGAATTTAGCCTGTGACTTCTCACCTTCTAATACAGCCTCACATGGCAGAGAATCAGAGAACTTTGAGGCAGCATTTCTGAACTCTCAGTGTTGTCTTTGCAACACAGCTTATCCCTAACTTTACGAAAGTCAATGGGATATTTTTGTTCAGTATAATAAAATCCCCCCTCTACAGATAATTATAATATAGCTGTAGGAAATCTAATGGGGTTTTTTTCTGCATGTAAACTCATGTACCTTAATTTCAAATCCCTCATTTAACAACACAACACAATAAAAAGAACCAGCACGGTCACTACCAACTGTTTTATCTACAGCTTAAAGGGGAGATTTCCAAGTGCACAGACAACAAAGCAACCTCTTTTTGCAATTTCATTCACTTTGGAAAACTTCAACACATTTTGCTGTGCACAGTGGAACTAAGGAAACTTCACCTTGCTATGGAAAGGTATCTTTCTTCCTTTAACCTCAATCTCTGTTACAACAGTACTTTCTACTCCCATGAGAGGGCAAATCTAAATGACTAGCTGATGACTGACAGCACACACCAACCCTGTTCCTGCCTCTTTTGTCCTCACGAGAGCCTAAGTTTAGGTCTCTTTCTCTATTAGCAATGGATTTTCACAAAATCTTCAGAATGTCACCCCTCAAGCTTCAAGCTTGTCTGAAATCAGACGACAGGCTCAATTTTTCAGGAAGGACCAACACATGTAGATCAACATCATGATCATGTAAGCTTCATTTCCTCAGGAAATTAGCCTAAAAATACATACTTCTCCAAAATAGCACTGAGTATTTATTTTCTCAATCAACTGCCAATACTCCAAATGAAAATATGCTTTTTTTATCTCTTTTTTTTTTTTTTTTTTTGGAATTGCAGAAATGATATTTCAACTTCTGGACTGGTGACAGGAAACTTTCTTCTCCACATGTCAAAAAAGTCTTTCAGCCATATTTAGCAGACTGCATTTCAACATTCAGCGGGTATATTAGTAACACTGTGAGAAAGTAAAGTATCATGACCACTGCACTATGTAAAGTCACAGGCTAGAAGCCCCCTTTTCTTACTACAACATAAAAAAATAATGCACTTGGATTTTCCTCTATGTGGAGCTTACCTTGCCAAGTATTTCACAGTATGCATAATTCATATGACAACAAATCAAGGCACTGCTATACTTTAGTGTTTTCATTAACTAGAACTTATCACTTGGGCTGTGAACAGTCAGATTCTACATCCATCCATCAAAAAGATGGAAAACTCTTCATTAGAATACTTTGATATCAAAACTTCTTTTTTTAACAATGCTTCAGCACTGCTAGGATTTAGCTAAAGTGTTGATTATCACCAGAAGACAACACTTTCCATAAAATTCCCACCATGTTATTTAAATAAAAAGTGACCTAAAAAGAAAAATTTGTAACCATATTGCTATACAAAGAGTTTGGAGACTGCAAATACCAAGGTGGGGATTTCCACAGAATGGGAAAGTCAGCAAAAGAGACAGCATAACTTCCTCCTTCTTCTTCCAGAGGCTCAAGCATGACATCCTCCAGCCACCCACAGACAGACACCAATGATGCTAAGGAAGCTTGTGATCTCAGCTTAGTCAAAGCTACCCATGCCTTCTCCAAGCCTCTGATGCCATACATGCAGACACAAGTTGTTAATGTTCACCCGACACTGACAAACCCAAAAGCCTTGAACAAAAAAGAGATATCGTCTCATTTTCCTATTACTTCAGAGATCTGCAAAGCTATGGAAAATACAACACTTTGGAAAAACACAACACTTCTGAAAGAAGCATCAACAGCAGCCTCTTTAAACAGGAGTATAAGGAGAAGAACATACTCAGAAACAAGTAGTAGAAGCAGAGATAGTACTTATGAATTGATTATCAGAATCTGGCAGGGGAAGGCACAGCTGTATCACACCAGCTGCAGCCATCTACCAGTTCACCTTGTCCAGTCATTTCAACTTCTGAGAATTACGGTTTGGAAACAGAATATTAAGAAGTTTACTACATGCTTCATATAAATAACAAAATAAGATACTATTTTTCATTCAAATCCATCAAAATAAGCATACGTTACACTGTTTGCCCTCTTTTCTTCAGTGGCTGTCCTCTTCACATGTAATCCTACTTGCCCATGTCTCAAAAGTTTTTGAACCAACAAAACTCATAAGGCCTAACAGTGCAAACCACACAGACCTAGTTTTTCTAACTTAATCCTTTATTTTCTAAGAATTCTTGAGCTTTTGGAAGGGCTGGGGAGAAAGGATTTTTTTTGAAGATCACATGTATCCACAGCAATGTAAACATGGATTTGTAAACAAATTCCTGTACAATATCACAGTGCTGGGTCATCTCCAATCAAAGTACCTCAACACACAATTCACATCTTAAAGTAAAATAGCCAAAACTCATATTTAAATAGCAAATAAACAACAGTCTCCCCAAAGCACTGATTTGAGCAACCTGAGCACATATCTAATTATAACTCTTCAAAACCCAGAATGACCAAGAAAACTGTATTTCAGTAAATGCAGGAAACTATGTAATTGATTTAGTTCAAATTTATGTTTGTTCAACTTTTAATTCTACACATACATGAAGAATTGTTTAGCACTTATTTTCTACAGCAGATGGCTGCCAACATTACGAAATCAGCGTGTCAGCATAGTTGCAGGAAGTATTCCACACCACTACTTTTCTGCAATATGTATTTTATAAACCAACAGTCAGACATGCCCCCTCCCTATCTGTCTCTGTCTACCTATCTTATGGTCAGTTGCTCAAGCAGAAAAACTGTAATGGATGCAAGGAATCACAAGCTGCGGAAGAGAATCCACTGGTAGAAGTACAGAAGACAGGAAAATGTCATTTCACACAGAATATGTGCTTTACTTACACTGCTCCAAATATTAACTTCTCCATGGATAGTCTGGGTAAATACAGAAGGCAACAAGAAGCATAGCATTCTTTTTCTTCCCACAAAATAGGTAAGTTTAACAGGCAGAAAAATCTTTATTTCCTAATATACCACAACACCAGACCACCTGCAGTCACCATATCCAACAACATACAATTGTTTTGCAACTATACAACATTGTGATGGTTTGTCTCCACCATTAACAACTCTAAATTTTTATAAGGTACATATAATAAAGAACTCGAAGGAGGGGAAAAAACCAAAACACAACTAAAACTCCCTTGTTCTCTAAACCATTAGAACCTTGAAACAAGTTTACTTGAGATTCAGTGTTCACATCAACAGGAAAAATTAGGATCTTCATACAGTTGAGGTTTTTCAAACTTTTTGAAGGAATAGGAAGAGAAAAACACAACTCTATAATCAGAAGTTTTTCTTGGGAATCATTAAAATCCCAAAAGCTGGAAGGCGTAAGGGAGAAAAGGTTGTATTCTGCTTGTGAAGACTTAATCTACCAGTCCCCCTCCCAAAAAAAAGCTAAAGAAAACACCCTAATTTAAATAGGTATATTAACTATTATAAATTATCAAATTTTTGTTTCCCTTCATGCATCATTTTTAGCATTTATTTCACACCTCCTCTTTCAAGCTTATTTGAAGATCACACCCAAGGATCAGAGATGCTGTAGTATCTGCAGAAAACTCTAAAATGTGTAGTTTAAACTACAGAGATACGTGCATTTCACTGACATATAGTCTTCACTCGTTCTTATATATTAACTGTGACAGTAACAGAAAGCAAATTCCATAATAATTACACCAAATGGAACAAAGGAAAATGTTACTGCCCTGCCTATATTGTGAAGATAGCAATGATTATGCAAACAGGTTTTCCCCTAGAGATTCAATGGTAGTTAATTATTTTGCAAAGTTTCAAATTAAACAGAAAAATTGAAGTCTTTTCTGATATAAGTATGATAGCGTATATAAGTCTGGTATAAAATGGTGTTTAAGCAGTATGATCAAAAAGAGAGAGAAGGAAGAATTTGCAACTGAACGATGTTTTGCTGGGAAACTCTATACGTCATAAACTCATTTTTTCTGCCTTTTATCTGTGTAACTAGATAGGTAGATATTAGTTCATAAAGCCCATCCCATTTGAGTCCATGAGTGACTTTGAGCACTTCAGAGTTTTAGAATGGATAAAAAAAGCCAAACTGACCAAGAGGTGTTAGGGCACTTGTTCACAATATTCAATGGAAAAAAGTTACAAATAAATTCCTCCCTTTTGAAATTGAGGATTCTCTACTTCCAGGTATGATTTCACCTTCCCAAATGATTCAACAGCAAAGAATCTACTATCAGGCTCTGATTTTACTATGGGTACCAGCCCTCCACTGTAACAAGCAGTGGTTGACACTCATTAAAACCAGTAACGTAACAAGTACAGAATACTGTGTAATTAACCAATATCCAGGGAAAAAATCATGTGGCAAGACAAATACTATAATAACAACAGTGGACTGTATCTGTGTCGTGGGTTGACCTTGACTGGCTGCCAAGTGCCCGCCAAGCCTCTTTAACTCCTTATTTCAGCAGTGCAGAGGGGCAGAGAATGGTGGTTCCAGCCAGTTCATTACGTGTTGTCTCTGCTCCTTCCTCCTCTCATTCTTCCCCTGCTCCAGTATGGGGTCTTTCCCACAGAAGCCTGTCCATCATGGACTTCTCCAAAGTGAGTCCTTCCCATGGGCTGCAGTTCTTTACGAACTGCTCCCGCATGGGTCCCTCCCACTGAGTGCAGCCCTTCAAGCACAGGTTGCTCCAGTGTGGGTCCCCCATGGGGTCACAAGTCCTGCCAGCAAATCTGCTCCAGCATAGGCTCCTCTCTCCACAGGGCCACAGGTTCTACCAGGGGCCTGCTCCAGCACCACTTTCCCACACAGTCACAGCCTCCTTTGGACATCCACCTGCTCCAGCATGGGATTTTCAGTCTGCGGGGCAATCTCTGCTCTGGTGCCTGGAGTACCTTTCCCCTATCCTTCACCGACCTTAGTGACTGCAGAGTTATCTCACACATCTTGTCACTTTTCTCCCCTGGCTGTTGTGCAGTTGATTTTTATGGTTCTTTAAATATGTTATCACAGANACCAGGGGCCTGCTCCAGCACCACTTTCCCACACAGTCACAGCCTCCTTTGGACATCCACCTGCTCCAGCATGGGATTTTCAGTCTGCGGGGCAATCTCTGCTCTGGTGCCTGGAGTACCTTTCCCCTATCCTTCACCGACCTTAGTGACTGCAGAGTTATCTCACACATCTTGTCACTTTTCTCCCCTGGCTGTTGTGCAGTTGATTTTTATGGTTCTTTAAATATGTTATCACAGACTACCAAGACTGCTGACTGACTCCACTTTGGCAGTAGTGGGTCCATTTTGGAGCCAACTAGAATTAGTTACATCCAGCATGGCAGCAGTTTTAGGAAGCTTAGGAAGCTTCTGCACGTGGTGCAATCACACCTGCAGTCTCCTTGTAGAAGTCTAGCAGATAAGGGGCTCATGTGTTTGTCTCAAACACCAGTAGCAGGAGAGCCGTGGAGCCAACCAAGGACTGTTGGTAAGAACAGCCAAGGACTGTTGGCAGTAACAGGATGTGAGAAAGGATGAGATGTGGCTGGAGAAGAGGGCCATCTGGAGCGCTTTTCTGGGACAAATCTCCTTGTTCTAGTTCCTGGAGGTAAGCACAAAACCATATAGCACAGGCACAGAAGTGAGATGGACAAGTGGGCATGGACTGTAGGGGCGGAATCAGCACCAAAGAACCCCAAAGCCCTCTGACACATTTCCAGAAAGGTCTAGAAGAACACACCGTGTTCTTACGCACGCTGTGCATAATAACTAATTAGCATAGAAAGTGTGACACGTATCTCCAGGGCAGAGAAAACGTAGCTATAAAGCCAAGCCCCAGTGCATGGGTGCCCCCAGGACCCTGGACACCCCATCAGCTGGATCAGTGCTGGAACCAGGACTGGTGATCTCTCTCCCTTCCTCTCTCTCTCCATCTTTAATTCATCTCTCTCTTCCCTTTCACTCTACCTCTTCATCCCAAGCCCATTGCCATGTACTTATACTAAAAGGGATTAACATACCATTTTCCACACCGTGTGTAATATACTAACAAAACTTGATAAGCTTTTGCGGACATTCTGACTTTAGTCATTTCTTTTGGCCGCAAGCGTCTACAAATCTTGGGTGCTCCCTCCCTCTTAGGGGTGGGATGCCACACCCCCACTAGTAAAACCTTGCTACCTACACCCAACACAGTGAAACTGAATAGACTAAAATCAGTGAAGAAGAAGAGCATTGTGTGAAGATCAACAAAAGAAAGAAAGATGCACAGCAAGCTTGGATACACACTAAATTTTAATCCAGAGGAGACACTGTCACTCAGTGAAGCATCACTCTTCCCTGGAATTCTTTGATGATTCCTTATACACCCCATCAGCTAAGACATTAGCAGCCCAACAGCACAACAAACAAAACAAAACTAACAAACAAAAAAACCCCAAACGACAACAACAAAACCAAACAAAAATCACTAACCAAAAACCCACACACAGCCTCCAGTTATCACAGTTCTTCAAAAATTCTGAACTCAGGCTTGTTACAAATACAATTTAAGCTCACAGTAATTTTGTTCCCAATCTCTTTTAATTTGTTCTAAAAGCAACAATTTCACTGTGCCATCAGTCCCTAAAATTTCCTGTCTGATGGTAACAGGATGTGATCACTCATGCCCTAGTCTGGTAAAAGCTCTGCCTTTTAAAAACCCTCTCAAGCCTTTTAAAATGGTGTTACATCAGCTGCAGAGCTGAAAATGAAACCAGTTATCACATGTTTATACAGTAATGCAAGACAAACTAGGCACAAAAATACACAGTCAGGTTCTTCTTAGCCCAGTCCACTATCTACAAACTAGTTCAGAATTATGGAGCTGAGTACGTGTAGACAAAAAAAGGGAAAAATCATGTTGATATGTAACCTAACATGCCGCCCAACAATTAAGCCCAAGAAGGCTTAATTGGCCAACTGACAGAAGTCCAAATACACTCCCGTCAAAACAAGGAATTATGAAAACAAACCACATTATTTATTAAGAAACTTACTTAAGCCACTAAAAAATGAACCATACACCAAAAGAATTGACTGCTTACTTCTTCTACATTTAAAACAAAAAAAATCAACGTTGAGCATAAAATCATGACCCATTCTGTCATTAGAGACGTTAAGGGTTTTTCGCTTTCTAAAGCATCTACAAGCACCACAGAAGATACTAAGACACAGCTATTTATTTTGCTAATCTGAGACGCTATATTGTGAAAAGTCACAGTACAACTTACGTGAACCTATTCCAGCTAAGGACAACACTAATCCTCACGAATTTGGGAAAAAGGTAAGCATCTTAGTACTTCTAGAAGGCACACAAATATTCTCAGTTTTTACAGGAAATGAAGCACACAATTATTCATTCTTTGAACTCAGGAAAGACTTGCCATTTATCAGTTATCAGCAAAAGAAAAAAGGGGTGGGGGGGAAATAGAACGTGCTAAGATTTGGTACAAGGCTTCCCCTAAAAAAAAAAAAATCAATCTAGTCGTCTTGGACAGGAATGGTGAAGTCTTACGTTAACAGACTGCAACCACCATTTGCAAATCCTCACTTGAAAAATGCCTCTCCGCAATCTTTTTTCTTGTCCTCTTTGGAAGTGGAAAGGATGGCTCAAACCTGATGGTCACTGACAAAGACCTGAAACATGAAAAGACAGCCTGTACTGTGAAGAAACTGTTTCTTTGCAAGGAGCACTGGCATTTTTTGGTTGAGGTGGTAAAGCCTCATTTGATGATAATGCCAGCTTAAGGTATTTTTACCTCTTCCTCCCTTCTCATCCAAGCTATTTCTTTGTGTCTCTTCAGGGAAAAAAAAGTCCCAAAACTGGATTGGTTATGTCATTCTTTTGACTAAGATTGGCAACCACTCAGGTCAGTACAAACAAATGAACCACAGTTCTGTACTCTGGTGGGAGAACACACGATTGGAAATAAAACGTATTTTGGAACTATGTCACCATTTTGATACGAAGCCTCCCCATTTCTGGTATGAAAACAATGCTCAACTGCATGTCCTCATGCAGACAAGGAACACTAAAAACACAGTATGCTTGCTCACAGACAGTGTTCAGAGAAAAAGAAATAAAACACATTACTCTTGAAAGAACAATACTGAATGGTAACAACAGGAGGAAGAACATGTAAGTAAGTACAGTAAATAAGAGCCAATTGTTAAATGCAAAAATATTAAGGATGTTTGCTACTTTTTTTGAGAGAAATAAGGGAATAGAAAGGGCAGAAATCAGGGGGGTTTACTGATTCAGCATACCAGAAGATAACCAAAACCAGCCATACTCTACTCTTAGCTTCCTGAAGTGCCAAACTTTAAGTTTTTCTTGGGGTTAACTACTTTTCAAGCTCTAAATGCCTCTATATATTAAAACAAACAAACCAAAAACATCCACCCACCTCCAAGGGCAGTAAGATAATTTCAGAAAAGCAATGTCAGGCATCAATTCTGGAAATATTTGCTTAAGTTATCTCTTTCTTGTATTCTAAAAGTAAATTCTAACCAGATTTCTATTCTTGTTTTCTTTAAAATATTCAGAAATCCTTTACACAATTAGAATATAAATTTTTTCTTCATCAAACTACTTTACAAAACCTCTTTACTTAGTTGCAATGGTGTAACCTGTATTGATAACATTGTCTTGCTTCAACAGGAGCATTCTCTTGCTTTATTGAAACTAGAGCATCTCTAACCAAGTATTTGTTGTAACAGTTATTTTTCAGCTGAAATATTTATCTAAACTGCCTACCCTAAAACAAACCTAAAGAGTTAATTTTGACAAGTATAAGAGTATAATTTTGACCCTAAATATATCAGAAGAACTCTTTAGTAATTTCTATTTATTTTCTGCAATTGTAACAAAGCAATAATACAACAAAGTGGTCAGTACTTGGCCTTATCATGCCAAAACCTTAACAATGGAAAAACCAGAATGACTGCTGAAACAGAACAAGTTTTAAAAGTATTATTTTTAAACTGAGAAGAGAAAAAAAAAATCCTCTGGCCTATGTAACAACACTAACATAACAAAGCATTCTGTTTCAAGGGCAGCCTTTAACTGAAACACAACAATTACTCAATATCCTTGTAAGCCTAGACCAACACATCAACAAGGCACAGGTATATGAGGGTACAGATCTGTAATTCCACCATACTGATATTTCTTAGAGAGACAAAATGGCAGGGCTTTAAGGCAAGACATATTATAGAAACATCCTTAGCAAAAATGAAAAAAAGATGAGAAAAATTACAGAGTAAGTTTACAGTAAAAACTAAATTTTAAAATGTTCAGATACCCAAACAATTGTAATTTAACTTTAAAATATTTATATTGACTTTTCATATTAACACTACAGAGTACTATACAGTAATACACACACACTGTCACAACACAATTGCAGCCCAGATAGTTGCAAGTATGTTCTCAAACATTTTTGTTTGCTCTTTTCCTGAGACAGTTCTAGAAACTAACTTCCATCTGGACAGCCAATCTATCCAAGTAAGTGCCACTGTAACATTTCCTCTGAAGTATGGTTTCTAATTGGTTCTAATGGTTTCTAATACCATTATAAATTATGTGATTAGCATTAGATCTGAGCTTCATTTTTGATGTTTGACTTGATTGCATATTCTTTGGGTGCATATTGTGTTACTAAGAAAACTCTAAGAGGAATAAATTGGTTTTTAAAACCACTGTGCTTGAGTCTCATTCACTTCTCCACAGACTTAAAAAAAACCCAAACAAATACGAAAAAAACCCAAATGCCATATAAATGCAAGGTTTTTTACTCTGGCAAACTGAAGTTTGAAGGAAACTGCATGAGTCCCACAAACCTTCATGGAACATGCAAAAAAAATAAGCTTTTTTAAAAGCCGTGACATTGATATTTCAGTATTTCAACACTGATGTTTTCAAATGGCTAAAGAATTCCTTTAGACTATTGCACTGACAAGGTTCAGATTTAATGTTTCTCATTTTTAAGTTAATATATACCCAGGAACATGAAATATTTATCCCAACGGGATACTGAAGTGTACTCCATTCCCGCTAGCCACCATATCCCCTTTTTTTTTTTAAAATATGCAGTAGAAAAAAATCACAGCTCTACCGCTAGTAATCACAGCGATTTGGTACAGCTAGCTCTAACCAAGCTACTTCCGAATCGCTTTGCTTTTAGAATCCACTAATTTCTACATTAAATAAATCCATTTTCTGTTGTTGTTATTGTGAAAAAAAGATCCATGGAAACAAATGGGACAAGTTCCTGACTTTCTATACAAAGAGAACAATGAAAACTAAATAGAAAGAGCAACCAGACTAAAAGATGATAAACTTCTGAATGAGTTGTAAAACCATATTAAACCGCTTATGTTTCAGGTTTAGTCATTTGAGGGATTACATCTGTATCTACTGTACAAGTAAATACTTTGTATCACACTGTCCACATCTATTCAAGCAGAAAGGAAGAGATCATGTCTTAACTCCTCCAGTTATACCAACACTCCAGTCAAAAGAGATGAGCCAGCACAGGGGAAGTGAAGGGAAGAGGCATTGCTAGTCATTTGCCCCATAGGAAGCAATAAACCTGACGGAGCAGTAACCACGGCTGAGGCAATGCAGCAACAGCACAGAATATTAGCTCAGTGGAGAATGCCAAAGCACACAAAGCCTACAGCGTTGTAGGCTACACAAAAGGCTGGAAAACACAAGCATGTGCTACATGCTTCTATCTACTGAAGCATACACTCTTTGCCAAATCAAATATGCACAAGATTTTGTATCCTTTAAACCGCTGTTTTATAGTCTCAAAATTACAGCCATTGAAGAGTCAATATTTATTAGCATTTCCACAATCTGAGCAGCACTATTAATAAAATCAGAGCAGATGGAAGCTGCTCTCATATGTTGTTGCAGGGAGAGGTTTCTGGGGCAGGAAGAGTACTAGGCAATAATTATTCCTCCACAGGAATTCATAGAGAGATTTTAAAGACAAAATATTCTATTGGGCATTCTTTTTATTCATGAAAAATACTTGCCTCTACAAATCCTTACGATATAAGCCAAAAGCAACTTAGTGCCACCTGCAGTTTTTTTAATAAACAAAAAAGCTGATTCTGAACATGTGTTGCTTTTTCATAGAGCTTTGAACAGTAAACTGAACTTTGTCTTGTATAATTTTTAATATTTTTCATGTTCTTACGTATGCTCTCTAGCTAAGAAATGTTAACCCACCAGTAAGAGAGAAATGATGTGATGTATGCCTGGGCTTTAGATCAGCAAACCAGGAAGGAAAGTAAGAGGCCCAACAGGCATTTTAAGCATTTTTTCAAGCATCTTTCATCCAAGTCTTTGAAAAAATGCTTATCTCTTCTAAGAACTAAAAAAATTAAAGCTCTCAAGCCAAAACACTTAATTATGTCCACTGAGATTTAAAAGAGAATTATTTTCCTTTTCCATATATTCCCTTTCTATTTATACACACAAATATATGGAAATGGATATAATTTACTTGGGTCTTCAAAAGATATCCAGAACTAAAAAAAATTGACTCTGAAACAACATGGGAGATGATGCAGAATAAAATTCAAGTGCTCTGAAGGTGATTATAACCAAATAGGAATAAGAGGATTTCTATTTTAATATATTGTGCAGTTGGTCCAGAGAAAATAAAAATAATGTACTTACCACTGTGTTACTTTTTTCTCCCTGCTGCTTCTTCTTCCCTGAGCTTGCAAAGTCAACATTCTGTTCAAGAGAAAGGTACAACAATTTTAGTCAACCCTATCACTACTAGATAAGAACAAAGTGATGTTTTATTGTATTGGATATGAGTTTTCCTTTCAGAGTTTTGTTTTGTTAAAAAGAAAAGCTGTACATGTGTGTGAACAACAACTTGAATATCTCAGAGTACCTGAAAGACTTTTCAAGACAGTAAAACTGAACATATACTTTTGAAGGAGATCATTCTTTTGTGTACAAAACATTGCTTTTCATCCCACTGTTCTTTTAAAGCACTCTGTCTATAAAGTTGTTTCATTTTTACTCCTTTTATAATTACTGTATTAAAACATCAAATATCACACAGATTTCTCTTGTACACAATTCTGAACAAAACTAAGAAAAATATATCAAAAATTAACCAAACACAAGAAGAGCGCATTTTTGTATTATTAACTTTTTTATAAAGTTACAACACATTTTATAAGGCATAACAGATCTCTGACACTAGCTTCACTGAAGTATGACAACTATAAACAAACAAAAACACCAGTGCATTTGAATGAACACACTCAAAATTAGTGGCTGCACCTACAGAAAGGATAAATTCTGCCTCCAACGAAGACAGAAGCAGAACATATCTGCAGAGGAATTAAGTGTCATTGTGGTCAGACAGATCATCTAATTGAGCACAAAGTCATGCAGAACAGCTAAAAAGCTAAGTCAGGCAGAGTATAATCTTCCAAATTTACAGTACACAGAAAATAATTTAAATTGTGGGGATCAGAGGTAGCGGCTTCATTAAAGGATTTACCTGTAAATGGAACTGTCTTTCCAATAAAAGCAGAATCAGCCCATCATAAAATCATCATAAATGTGTCTTCAAAATAATACTAAGACATTTAAAACCAAATTGTTCCAGAAGAGATGAGAGTTCCTTGTTTTGGGGTAAGAAACAAGCAACAGTGTT
Organism: Pachyramphus minor; assembly: GCA_013397135.1. Classification (NCBI taxonomy): domain Eukaryota; kingdom Metazoa; phylum Chordata; class Aves; order Passeriformes; family Tyrannidae; genus Pachyramphus; species Pachyramphus minor. Next base: position 24,772 of record VYXB01006766.1, read on the forward strand.
GACCACAGGACAATGAATTCCCACAGAAGCCAGGACTGCCACTGCAGGATTGCACTATAACCAACTTTCACATAATACATGTCCTATTTCTCATTTGGGAGTCACCGGTGTCAGCTTCTGCATTCATACAAATGGACTCTAATGCACTACACTGCATAAATCTATTCATTTATTCTCAATAGAAGGGCATCCAGGCCATGCAAATAGCAAGGTGAAAAAGTAAAAGTAATATTAAAGCCTCAAGCCTTTTAAGTTCCCTAGTGAAAAAAAATTAGTTTAGCCAGCCTCAGAAATAAAGAACGGCAGCACTCAAGACAATTAAAAAGATCAAGAAAGACAGCAAGGATCAAACCAGGTTCTGAAATTTGGGGTCTTAGTAGAGTCTGTCAAAATGCCATGGCTGCATGCTTCTTTCCTTTCCCATAGCACTTTCCTCCTACTGCAACAGTATTTAACCCTTACAAAAACTATTTCAGAGGCACTGTACACAAACTCCCAAGCAGAAGAAATGCAAGCCTGCAATAGCTCTACTAGAATAAGCAGAATTAATCCAGAGAATACAACAGTGTAGAGCTGGATCTGACAGAGGAGACAGTCAGGTGATTGTGCCTCTGGCAGAAAACAACCTAAGGTCAAGATTTGTCAGGCAAGGCATTCAGAATAGAAAAATAACAAAGAAATAGCTAGAACCATAATAATCAGAAAAACAACAAACACAAAGGGATTAGTCTTGCATCATTTCCTGACAGCTGTTAGGCAATCTCTGTTGACACGCCCAGAAGAATAAAATCCAGTGGTAAGGAGTCATCACCATTTGAACTGTTTGCAAACTTCCAAACCAAGCAGGAGGAACTCATCCAATCTCACACATCAAGAGGCAATAACAGAGCACGTGAGTCCACGTGAGGGGGAAGAATACACAGCAACACAGTCAACAAAAGACATCAGTTACAAAATCAGACAAGAGCAGTGAACTTAGTGCAACTGATGTTACCTTAATGTCAATTAAAACTCTGATACTGAATCGCGTAACCTCAAGCCTCATGAGAAGAGGACAACTAAGAATGTGCTTTAACTACAGCCACAAACAATGATCAGTCTCCAATGCTGACAACCTTAAAGGCTTACACACATTCACATCACCAAGCAGTTTGCAGGAAAGCACAACAAACTCTCTAAGAAAATAGACCAGAATCTTCAGAGGAGCCCAAAGTAACCTTGCACCAGAAGTGTAGAAGTCTAGCAGATAAGGG
>VYXB01006768.1:0-29657 GCA_013397135.1 Pachyramphus minor
GCTGGGATCAGTCATCAGAGAGGATGGAGCAGAGGATGCACAGAGGGAGCTCTTCCCAGTGTATCCATGTGCTGGATGGGAGGGAATGAAGAAGAAGGAGCCACACTGGTCCTGGTGGTGCCCAGTGGCAGGAGAGGGGCAAAGGGAACCGGCTGAAGTTCAGGGAATTGTGTTGGCACAGAAGAGAACAGTGTTCACAGTGAGGGTGAGGATTGTGGAATCTGTGTCCTTGCAGATGTGAGAAGCCCAGTGGAACATGGTGGCCCTGAGCAACCTGCTCTAGTTGACCCTGCTTTGAGCAGAGTGGTTGGTACAGATAATCCCCAGAGGTCCTTTCCAAACTCTTCCCTGAAAATCAAGGAATGAAGCCATGGGGTTCATTTGAAAGCAGGACTATGAGGGTTTTCTCTTTTTTTTCCCCCATAAAAACTAATACTGAAGTTATTACCTGGTTTTACTCCTTGCCTGTTCCATCAACCTATGAGGAATTCCTTCCTGGTGTTCCATTCCCACCCTTCCCCAGGCACAGAAATGTTCCTAAATCCAAACCAGAGCAACCTCAGTTTGAACATTTGGCGTTGCCTTGGCACTGCCAGAGCCAGGTGATGGTTTCTGAGCTTGTCCCCTCTCTGTTCCTCAGGCACTTTGCCAGCCCAGGACAAACCCTCACAGAGGCAGTCGGAGAGCACAAACTGCAGCCCTTCCAGAAAGAGATCCACGTCGGAGAGCGCGTCTTCTCCAGGCAAGTCGTGCTCAGGGGCCTTGGTTTGGGACCTCACTGGGACACACACCTGGTACAGCATCACTGTGAGGACTGCAGCTCATGGGGACAGCGAGGTTTTCCACTGGTATTTTGGGATACAAGTGCTGTGGGTTGGGTGTAGAACAGGGAGATTTGAGGAGCAGCAGCACAGCTACGGCTGGGGGGGGGTTGGTTCCTCACCAGGTTGAGTCAGGCCTTGTGAAGCTCAGGGCTTTAATGTCCTCAAGACCTGTGACATTGGGGTTAATCTGTGAATTAGAGGAGTGGATTAATTCCTGGGGAAGAGCCTGACCCCTGTGCTGCTCTGGGGGCAGAGGGGCTCTGCCCTGGCAGGGTCAGGGCTGTGCTCTTGCGTTTTCTTCCTCACAGGTGGGAATCCTGCCAAGGTGATGGAGGATGACACGTGGCTCATCCCATTATCACTGATGATGCAGTTGTGCACACCCCAGGCAGGTCAGGGATGATCCTGGGAGAGGGATGGAAGTGCTCAAAAGAGCTCTGGTAGCACCTCATCAAATGAGGGCAAGTGTGGGGTGCACAGAGCCCTGGTGCAGTTCAGCAGTTGTGTGCAGCAGGAGTTGGAACTGGCTTCCTCAGCCCTGGGATGACATTCCCTGCAGCTCACTGCTTGAGGATCATGAGGAAGGGAAAGGAGATTGCTCCTGATGGGGCAATGGAGCTGGGAAGGGGCTGGAGCAGCTGAGGGAGCTGGGGGGGCTCAGCCTGGAGAAAAGGAGGCTCAGGGGGGACCTTCTGGCTCTGCANGGCACTGAGTGCTCTGGGCTGGGGGACGAGGTGGGAATGGGTCAAAGGTTGGACTGGATGATTTTGGAGGTCTTTTCCAACCTTAACAATTCCATGGTTCTGTGTGTTTGGGCTCCCTTTTGTCAGGAGATCACCTGTGCAGACACCGTGTGTGAACGTGTGTGTGATCCTGGCAGTCACATTTTCACCCCTGTGGCAATGTCAAATTTATGGACCAAGCTGTGACAGGGAAGGTCTGAAAACCTTCATTTCCTGCATCCAGCTGTGAAATGTGTGGTGAACCAGACCCTGAGAGCAGGAAAGGTTGGAGAGATTCCACTCCCTCCAGTGGAAGGAGTCCCTGCCCATTGCAGGGGGTGGAATGAGATCACAGAATCCTGGAATATGCTGAGTTGGAAGGGACCCATAAGGATCATCAAGTCCAACTCTGAGCCCTGCACAGGACCATCCCTGAGAGTTAGGGTCCCTTCCAACCCAACCTGCTCTGGGATTCTGGAAAAAGGGAATGGGAGCTTCCCTGAGATTGGACAGAGGGAAATGCAGCGTTTTGACTCATTTTATAAGAAGCCCAGTTGTAGAAACACTCCTGACAGCAGAATTCAGACACTCTCAGACACCCAAGGTGACTGCAAAATGTAGTGAATCCTTGGGATTGGTACTTCCAGGACAGTTAGGATTTCCATCTGGCAAGAACGTGCCAAAACTATTTCCTCCCCCGCTTTAAGCAGATGTTTTCAACTGATGCTGCATTAAGGATACTCTGCAAACCCCTCAGCAGTGGGGAAGGGATCTCCCTTTTTCCTCTGGCTCATTGGAAAGGGGAGCTGCCCCACTGCAACTCTGGGAATGGGAAGTGTTAAAAGTTTAGGAGCATTTTGTGCAGGGGCATTGGAATGACCTCCAAGATCAGTTTATTGGCTTCAAAGCCGCTGGGGCGAAGATGCAGCTGAAAGGACCCGTCATTGTTATATTTTCCGAGGATCTGGAATGCGTGTGGGATCTCAGTGTGTTTGTCAGAGGGCTGCAGCTGGCCCTGGGATCAGAGCCTGGAGTGTCCCATCCCTTTGGAGCAGTTCCCAAGCAGCAGCACTGGTTCCAGGACAGGCTGGTTGAGGTTTGCTGTGCTGGCAGGTGGGTTCTGTGAGGAGCCCCCATGTGCATCTGAGGGCCACAAGAAAGCAAAATCTTCATTATTTCGCCTGAAATGGAAAGCTGGAAGTGTAAATCCGGGTTGTTTTGGAGTTGTTGGGGTTGTGCAGGTGCTCACAGGAGGCTTCTCTTGTCCTTTGTCACCGGGAGGAACGTTGGTCAGAGTGGGATTGCTTTGGAATCACAGTGAGGATTCCATTTCTCCAGAGCAGCACACCAGGACTAGCGAGCCCTGGGGCTAGAAAACATTTAAACTGCTTGTGCTCTGTCGACTCACAAATAATCTCCCTTCTGTCAAAGGTAGAACCCTTCCTGAAACACTTTGTGCCCTTCCCCGTGACAGTTCCCTTGACACCAGACTGCTCAGTCTCCAGCCTGGGCCCCGCTGGGTGAAGCAGATCTGATCTAAATAATTGGCCACAATTACTGTAACATTTTGTCAGGGCTAATGTGCACTTGTGATGTATTTGTGAGGAGGCAGCTTCCATTTCGTTCCAGAAGGAGCAGGGCTTCTTCTGCTGGAATGTTATCGCTAAGGAGCAGCAGGGCAGCTTTGGGAAGCTCTGAGTTTGGAACAAATCCCCTTTTTAATGCAGCATAATCTACACGGTTGACCTGGAAATTCTCTTTTTTCAAACACCAGTCTGCAGCTCTGAAGCATATAACAGTTTTAAAAGTGAGATCTAAATTTACTTCCTTTGGAGATTAGCCTTTCTCTTTTGTCCAGATATTTTGATTTACCCTTATCCAATCAGTTCTGTCCTCATTAGGCTTGTATTTCTGATAAAAAACATGCAAGAGCAATGAAAAACTTGTTTCAGTGCTCCCAAACCATTAAAAAAACCCCACAAAAACAAACTAGGAAAAGTGGTTTAAAAACATTTCAGATGTTCCTCAGTTTTTTATCAGGGTTGAATTTTTATTTATACACTTTTAGTATTAGATAGGAGGAAACTTGAGTTCTGGACTGTATGAACCCTCATTGCTTTTTGCTGTTGGAAGGGGCTGAGTGTGAACAAAGAGGAAATCATTGCTAATAATTGTTGATGTTAAAACTGATGATGTGAGATGTCTCCTTCCCTCTGGAAGGAGAGGGGTTGTGGATGGAAATCTTGTGAAACGTCCTGGGCAGTCCCAGGGCACGAAACGCTGTCAGTCCACTCAGTTGATGTGTCTCAGTTCTGACTCTTCCCAGCTGCAGCCCAGCTTTGCCTCAGGCCGTGTCTGTGTTCCAGGGATGTCGGTGCCAGCCCGGAGCGGCCGCCTGGCCCCGGCTGAGGACTCGGTGGACACTCTGCTCCAGCGCATGGCCCAGCAGGAAGGTCCACCCACGCTGGACAAGACCCTGGAAGCCGTCATGGCCAACGTGTCCGTGCCCCCTTCGGCCAGTCCTGCTCGGAACCACTCCAGGGAGAGAGCTCTGGGCAAACAGGACAACCTGGTGGCTCCAGCCATTCCCAGCAGCTCCTGCAGCGACAGCATCTCCCTGCTGTCCGAGCGGCTGCCCGGCACCTACTCCCCGAGGCACCTCAAGAGGAGCGTGGTGGAGGCCATGCAGCGCCAAGCGAGGAAAATGTGCAATTACAACAAGATCCTGGCCACAAAAAAAAATCTGGACCACGTCAATAAGATCCTGAAGGCCAAGAAGCTGCAGAGGCAGTCGCGGACCGGGAACAACTTCGTGAAGCGGCGGCCGGGGCGGCCGAGGAAGTACCCGCTGCAGGCCGTGGTGTCCATGCAGGCGTTCCAGGCCCACAGGCTGGTCAGCCAGGAGCTGGAGAACAGGGAGCCCAGCAGCAGCCCCCTGCACCTGGGCCCTGACACCATCACAGACGTCATCGAGGCCGTGGTGCAGAGCGTGAACCTGAACCCGGAGCACCGCAAAGGCTGGAAGAGGAAGAGGTGGCTGCCGGAGGAACAGGCCAGGAAAAGGCACAAGTCTTTGCCTGAGGATGAACAGGAGAGCAATAAGAGGTGATTCCCTTGCAGTTTTGTCCCCTTTTTGATTTTGTAACACTTCAATCCGTGAGGGAACCCCTCTGCTCAGGGATTCCTCTCATCAAACACATGTAGCGATCTGCTTTTACTAAGGAGTTCAGTTTAGAGGGAACCAACATGTTTGAAGTGTGCTTCAAGCCTTCCTCAGGCACTGAACACATCCCAAAACAGGATGGGATCTCAGGGGCCCTAAAACTGTTGGTTCTGTGCTTGTGGCTCAAGTGAAGCAGGTTTTTGGTTGTGTTGGTGAAGGGTGAGTTTAATGAGTCGGTAACAGGGTTCCTGATGAGGGGCCACAGATTGTTCCTTCATCCCGTGTGGAGTAAGGAACTCTGAAGAGTTATGGGAATTCTGGAGTTCCTTGGGTAGGTCACAGCCAAACACAGAGTGTGAGGGGAGATCAGTTGATGCAGAGTGAAGCCAAAGCAGAGAGGAGGAGGTGAGGGCTGCACCTCTGCAGTCACTAGTGAAGGACCACACCAGGAATCCCCCTCTGATCTGATCTGATCTTCTCATGCTTGTCCCCAGAGTCATCAGCAAACACATCAAACTCTATCAGAAGTTGTCCTTTCCAGAAATGGGCTCAGGGGCTGCTCTGTGACTCTGCTGAAGGCCAAGGAAAGGGTTACCACACACTATTTTTAGAGTCCAAAGGCAGAGAGCATGAGTTGCCTTCTGAATTACTCAACTGAGGCTCCAAGGGGTAAACATTAGCAGTACAAACAACATTCTTTTTGTAATAACTAATAATGTTACTACAAAAATATTGTGCATTTCTTCAGATTGTGCTTAACCCCCCACTTGATCACGACCATTGAGTTACACTTTTATTAAATAGCTGAGACTGTTAAATTAACTATTAATTCAGAGACTTTTTCTGCTGAGCAGACAACAGAGAGGGATAATGAAATCTGCTGAGAGAATCTTTATGGGAAAGTAATCTTTAATCTTTACTTTTTCCTTCCAGTTTCTCTGAGACAGTGGCTGACCCTCCCAGTCCACAGGATGCCCTTGGGAAACCCCCTGAGTCTGAGACCCCTGAGCAGCCCTTGCCTCCTCTGACCCAGCGTGAGAAGAAAGCCCCTCGTCCCCCAAAGAAGAAGTACCAGAAGGCAGGGCTCTACTCTGATGTGTACAAAACAACAGAGTAAGTAAAACTCTCTCCTTTCACCCACAACCATTAAGAGCTGCTGCTAATGAGGAGCTGGGATAAAACATCAACTTAACTGAAGCCTGTGAAAAAATCAGGCGCGTGGTAATTGTGAGAACGTGAGGCAGTGAAGATGTAAAATGTAACCCCAGTCAGAAAGCAGCCTTGAGCAGTCTGCAAGTGTTTCTGGTGTTGACTTTGAAGAAGGTGAGAGCTTCATTCAGCACTTTTGAGGGTGCTGGGAGAGCTGGGTGTGTGCTGGTGCTGAGCACAGTGTCTGCAGGGAAGGGGCTCTTAGATTCCTGTTTTCACTGGCTGAGTGGTGACAACTGCTCATATCGTGTGTGAAGGAATTTCAGATATGCACCCAGAATGTTTCACAGCTCAGTGAAGTTCATCTCCATTTTCTGTGAGATGTTTAGGGTAGGAATCCAGCATTCCTTCATTTTTTTCCCACTGTCTCACAGCCTGGTGTCCATTAGGACGTGGACACCTCCTCCTTCCCCTTCCCTTTGTAGTCCCACATGTTTCCTGCAACCATCTGAACAAATGTGTTGAAGTCAGGAATTTGTGCTTCTGTTTCTTCTAATGGGATCTGACAGATTGAAAAGAGAGAAAATTTGGCACCTTCTCACTTTGTCACTTAAAAACATTACAGAGACCACTGGGAAACTGCCAGTGCAGTTTATCAGCTGTCCCTGGTGTGTCCTCTGTCCACTGTGGAATGAAGGCATCTTTAGGATGGATCAAAGATCAAGTGATGAAAGGATCAGAACTCCCAAGGAAAGGAAAGAAAGATCTGAGTCTGACCAAAGCATTTGGTCACTTGTGTTTGAAATCAGATGTGCTAAAACTGTAACACTTGGATGGTCTCTGGTGCTGCCCCACACATCATTCAACACTCAAAGCTGAGAATTAGGTCTGTTGCCTTAGAGAGCAGCTGAGGGAGTCTTCTGTTCTTCAGTCACTTCTGGGTTTAGTTTGCTGAATTCAAAAAGTTTGCTGAACCAACTCGGTAAAGGAGTGACCCAGTCACTTCTTCAGAAGTGACTGGGTCACTCCTTTACCGAGTTGGTTCAGCAGACTAAATCCACAGAACAACAGTCACTTTTTTCTTAGATTTCCTGCTGATTTAATGTGCTGTTCTGGTTCTGTGGAGGAGGCAAAGGCAGCTCTGTGATCGTGGGGCACCCTCTAGTGCTGCCACAGTGAGTGCTGCTCCCATTCCCACGCTCCCTGTGCCTGTTGGTAGGTTTCAAACCTTGCTTTTCTCTAGTTCTGTTTGCACTGTTCACCTGCAGGCACTTTGCCTTAAGGGCCATTTGCCTTCCCTGTTTCATCCTTCCTAAATATTCCCTAAAATGCCAGGAGGAACTAGTGAAACTTGTACTGAGGTTTGCTGTTAAAAGTCCCTGCCTCAGTCACATCCAGCTGCACAGGAAAGGTTTGGCCTGGCCTGGCCAGTGTCATTTGCCTGTTAAAAGAGATTTAAACAGCCAGTTTTAACAGATATTTTTAAACTGCTTCATTTCTCTTATTTCCCCCAGCAGGATTTCCCTCCAGCTCATCTCTGTGCAGAAACCTCACTGAAATACAGTGAGGAGAGCTCAGATTTTTCATTCCTTGCCAACAAACCAAGAATAAAAGGAATGGTTCCTGAGGCAGTCTCAGTCCTACCCCATTTCCAGCCATAATTTTGTAGGCAGTGGAGCTGCAGCCTCCACAGGAGCGTTCCCAACCCTCAGCTCCCACTGGGAGAGCTCCGTGGATCTGGTGCTGGAGGGAGGTTCAGTGTGTGGCTGCAGCTCTGAAAACAAAGGAGGATCTTAGGCAGGAGTCACTCTCTGTATCCAGCAGTGGCTTTCCTAGAGGGTTGTAAAGTCCAATTCACCAAAGAAATGAAGTAATTAGTGAATTAGTAATGAATTAAAATGCTGTAGATTGTGTAGAGGAGTAGCAGTAGTTTGATGCATGAGCAGTTCAGCAGGTGCCTGACTTTGCTCTGAAACAATCAGCTGTGCTTTCTCCTCACCATTTTGATTTACTCCTTTTCCTCTGCTGGCCCTTCCTTTGTCCCATCCTCATGTCCAGGGCACCTGGGATAGTGGTTGGATGGAATCCAGCCTTCCACTGGGTTCCTGGGGTGGTTAACCCTGCAGTCATACCAACACCAAAGCCACTTAAAATGTTTGTCAGACTATGGTCTGAGAGAGAAAACTGGGCTCCACACCTCAAAAACGTAATTCCACAGGGAACTAATCCCAGCCAACGTGGTGAGAGTGTGGAGAGAAGGCACTGGAAGCTGGAGAGGGGGAAACAGGAAGAAAGGGAAGGAGAGAGATGAGGAGAAATGGAGGTACAGTGAAGACAACTGTGGTTCTGGTGTTTGTTCCCTTCTTAGTTTGCCTGAGTCTTTAGACTGACATTTTGAGACTAAGCCTGACCTTCAGCCTGCCTCTGTTCTCATCTTCAACAGACACATCCCTTGGCTATTACTCTGTTCTGGGAGCTTGCAAAGAGAGCCCAGTTTGGTCTGTTGGAGGGTGAACCATTTCCAGAGTGGGTGGTTTGGATTTGGCCCTTCGGAAGCTGAACCAGACAGCTTTAGGCAGTGGATTAAGGAGAGGGAAGCATTTCTTATGGAGTCATTAAGGTTGGGAAAGACCTCCAAGATCATCAAGCCCAACCTTTTGTGTAGTCAGGCTTATGTTTCAGTCTGTCAGATGCTCAGGAATGTCCTCCCCCAGCTCCCTGTTGTTGCTGGGCAGTTTGAATCTCATTTCCCAGATTATTGGCAAGGTCTTATCCTGGTGCCACTGGCTTGCTTGGAATCATAAAGTGCTTTGGGTTGGGAGGGACCTCAAAGCTCATCTTGTTCCACCCCCTGCCATGGGCAGGGACACCTTCCACCAGCCCAGGTTGCTCCAAGCCCCATCCAACCTGTCCTTGGACACTTCCAGGGATCCAGGGGCAGCCACAGCTTCTCTGGGCAACCTGTGCCAGGGCCTCCCCACCCTCCCAGGGAAGGATTCCTCCCAGATTATTTCCAGTTGTTGATATTTGTATCACAAAACTTGTTTTTAACTTGCATTTTCTATTCACTAGTTAAACAATAATATCACATTTTTTACTTGAGTCAGCTTGCAGTTATACAGCCAGTTATTAAAATAAATCCCTTGAAAACCTTCAGGAAACTTCTACAGGCTTCAATATAATTTAGTGTTTGGTATCTTTAACATGTAGAAGTCTCTTCTGGATGTTGCAGTGCTAAATATAACCACATCAGGTTTTAATTTCCAGGGTCTGTCAGTGGCCAAAAGGAGATGTTTGTGAGGGCCAGGTTTTGGAGCTGACCCCTGCCTGACCCCTACAGCCATTCTGAATTCATATTCCTCTTTTCCCCTTCTGTAAAACTGCTTTTTAAACTCTAATTCCTGTTCTTGTCCTGGTGAACAACCCTCTGAAGGGCAGCACATGAACATTTGTCCTTAGCAAAGCAGGACAGTGGGGCTGTACAGGTGCCACATGTCCAGTTCCTCAGCAAAAATCCACCAGATGGGATTCCTTGGTTGTCTTTTATTTGTGTAGGGTTAGTTATTTGCTTTTATATCACCTGCTGGGCATGTAAAGTTGATGGTGTCCCATGAGGTGTTGCCTGAGAAAAAGAGAGGGGAANCTGCCTGACCCCTACAGCCATTCTGAATTCATATTCCTCTTTTCCCCTTCTGTAAAACTGCTTTTTAAACTCTGATTCCTGTTCTTGTCCTGGTGAACAACCCTCTGAAGGGCAGCACATGAACATTTGTCCTTAGCAAAGCAGGACAGTGGGGCTGTACAGGTGCCACATGTCCAGTTCCTCAGCAAAAATCCACCAGATGGGATTCCTTGGTTGTCTTTTATTTGTGTAGGGTTAGTTATTTACTTTTATATCACCTGCTGGGCATGTAAAGTTGATGGTGTCCCATGAGGTGTTGCCTGAGAAAAAGAGAGGGGAAAACAAAAGAGAAAGAGAAAACAAAAAAGAAGAGAAAAACAAAAAAAAAGAGGAAAGAGAAAAAGAAGGAAAAAGGAGAAAAAAGAGAAAAAGAAGGAAAAAAGAGAAAAAGAAGGAAAAAAGATGAAAATAATTTAAAAGAGGAAAGAAGAAAAAAGATGAAAAGAAGAAAGAAAAGGAAAGAAGAAAAAAGAGGAAAGCAGAAAAATAAGAAAAAAGTGGAAAGAAGAAAAAAGAGGAGAGAAGAAAAATAAGAAAAAAGAGGAAAGAAGAAAAATAAGAAAAAAGTGGAAAGAAGAAAAATAAGAAAAAAGTGGAAAGAACTAAAAAGAGGAAAGAAGAAAAAAATGAAAAATAAGAAAAAAGTGGAAAGAAGAAAAAAGAGGAAAGAAGAAAAATAAGAAAAAAGTGGAAAGAACTAAAAAGAGGAAAGAAGAAAAAAATGAAAAATAAGAAAAAAGGAGGAAAGAAGATAAAACACCAAAGAAGAAAAAAGATGAAGAAAAAAGATAAGAAAAAAAGAGGAAAGAATTAAAAAAGATGAAGAGAAAAGAGGAAGAAAATATAAAAACAAAGAAGAAAAGAGAAAAATCACCGTGTGAGAGGGCTGTGGTCAGTGTGTTTGACAGGCAGCCTGGCAGGTTTTTGGGGGCTATTCCTGTTTCCACTCTCTTACCTGATGTTGCAGACAGCAAATGTCCTCTAAGCCCAGCAGAACCGTGTGTTTTACCTGTTGTGACGTTGTTGTCCCGTTGTTGTCCCTGTTGTATCCACAGCCCCAAGAGCCGCCTGATCCAGCTGAAGAAGGAGAAGCTGGAATACACCCCCGGGGAGCACGAGCACGGGCTGTTCCCTGCCCCGATCCACGTCGGTGGGTACCTCCTGTGGGCTTTGCTGGGAGGGCTGAGGTGGGAATCCCCTGCACTGCCCAACTCTCTGCTCCCTTCCCCCTGCCCTGGTTTTTATCCCCTTGCCTTTTGGTCACCCCTGAATCTGCCAAGGGCCACACTCGTCTCTCTGTGTGTTCCCCAGTGCAAAAGTTTGGACTCAGGAGGCTTTTTTTAACTTGCCACATGAGCTTTGTTCTTTATTTTTTGGTGTATCAGAAAATGCCAGTCTGGTTGTAAAACCTGCTTTGGCTGTGATGGTGCTTTGATGAAATGCAGAGCAACAGTCTCCTCCTCAGAGGAGTAAAATTGCAGCAGAGTAGCCAGAGACAATTATGACCATTTGTTAAATCTGAAAAGCTGAGCATGGAATAATAAATTCCCCCATGTCCCTGTGTCTGTCCTTAAACATGGATGAAAGGGTGGAGGAATGAAAAAGCTTTGCTGTTCTCTAAGTTTTTATTTTATCTCCATTCTTAGGTCTTGGGTAGGACAAAAATGGGGTTTAGGGTTTCATAGAATCACAGAATCCTGGAATGGTCGGGGCTGGGAGGGACCTCAAAGCTCATCCAGTTCGACCCCCTGCCATGGGCAGGGACACCTTCCCCTGGACCAGGGTGCTCCAAGCCCCATCCAACCTGGACATTTCCAGGGAAGTGCCTGTGGAAAGAAGCTGTAACCCAGGTGTATCCCAGGCACTTGGAGCTGCTGGAGCTTGGGATGCTGCTCCCAGGGATGGGATGTTCCTGAGCTCCCAGACCAAGTGCAGCATTTCCCAGGACGAACCAGGATTGAGTAACTTCTCAGGTAATTGTTTCAGCTTTTGAAGTGCTGTGGTTTCTTGCTGCAAGTCCTGTCATGCCAGGCAAATTTGGGACATTCCACATTGTTCAGCAGGAATATTTGTCCCAGCAAACACTCACATGTCATTGGCTTGTCTCCTTTAACTGAGAAGTTTTGCTCCACACACAGCTCTGGCTCTCCCAGGGAGGCAGAAGAGTTGGCCAGATCCATGTGAATCAGGGACCACAGAACAGGTTTCAGAGCTGAAGGTGGTAATTAAAATTCTCAAAATTCCCAAAAACCTGCCCTCTGTCAGTTCCTGTTTGAATGGGGGTCATCAAAGCTTCACGTGGCCGAGGCATCTGCCAGGACACTCAGATTCCCAGCCCACGTTTGTGCTGCTGACACACTCCAAGTCCTGCCCTGGAAAACTGAGCTGCTCCTGTGGCTCCATCCAGGGCACTGGAGATGGTTCAACTCCGGAGCAGTGACCAGGTTTGGGACTCTGCCAGGGGACTGCACTTGAGGGGGAGAGCAAAGGGACCTTCCCCTGCTCCAGGCTCGGTGCCAGGACACCTGAAAGAGCCCTTTGTTTGGGCTGCTGAGGTCACAGAAGTGAAAGCAAATTCCCAGCAGATTTAGCTCTTTCCTGGAACCTGCTAGGGATGAATAAGGCATTGAAAAGGAAAAGTAATTTAGGGGTGAATTGTAAGGAAAACATTACCATTTTTATTTTCCAGTGGAGAGGGTGTGCGTGTGAATTTATAGGGAACCGTTGCTGGAGGAACATAAGGGCACTTGTTAAGAGTGAGAAAAGCTGGGAAAATCAGACCTGGGAGTGACACCTCATCCTGCTCACTGCACCTTTGTGGCACTGGATTCCAGCAAAATGATCAGAGAATATTTAATCTTGGCTAAAACTCACCAGTGTCAGCCCTGGGGTCTGGTATGAATGATGTAATGGGTCAGTGTCCTTTCGGGGTGACAGGGAATGTCAGAACAGAGCCAAAATCTGCAGTGAGAGCACCAATTCCTGTCTGAAACAGTTTCAGTTATTGCTGAAAATACAGAGCATCTTGAAGCCTTTCCAAAACATTCGGGAATGTGTTTGCCAAGTCTGAATTCATTCTTAAATCTCTTCTGGTAAAGGTCACAGGAGCAGGCTTGGAGGCTATTTTTAAAGCTGATTTGATTTCTTTGAGTGCAGTGTTGGGATTCACCATCTTGCTGGGGCAGGGCAGCAGGTTCTGTCCTGTGCTGAAGCACTGGACTGTGCACAGGAGAGTTCAGGAGAACCTGTCAGCTCTGAGGTGTCTCACCGAGAAGGCACAGGGCTGTGGTCAGTTGGGTCAGGTGGTGGCACTTCCCAGGGCTGTGGTCAGTTGGGTCAGGTGGTGGCACTTCCCAGGGCTGTGGTCAGTTGGGTCAGGTGGTGGCACTTCCCAGGGCTGTGGTCAGTTGGGTCAGGTGCTGTTGTCCTTGCCCAGGGCTGTGGTCACTTCCCAGGGCTGTGGTCAGTTGGGTCAGGTGCTGTGGTCAGTTGTGCCAGGTGCTGTTGTCCCTGCCCAGGGCTGTGGTCACTTCCCAGGGCTGTGGTCAGTTGTGTCAGATGTTGTGGTCACTTCTCTCAGGTGTTATGGTCAGTTGTGCCAGGTACTGTTGTCCCTGCCCAGGGCTGTGGTCAGTTGTGCCAGCTGTTGTCTCTTTGCAGGGTTGTGGTCACCTCTGTCAGGTGTTGTGGTCACCTCTCTTAGGTGCTGTGGTCAGTTGTGTCAGATGTTATGGTCAGTTGTGTAAGGTGTTGTGATGATCAGTTCTCTCAGATGTTGTGGTCACTTCTCTCAGGTGTTGTGGTCACCTTTCTCAGTGCTGTGGTCACTTGTGCCAGGTGCTGTTGTCCCTGCCCAGGGCTGTGGTCGGATCTGAGCCAACACCTTCCCTCCCTGTCCATGGCAGGTCCCACCTGACCAGGGCAGGAGAGCAGGACACAGACACAGCGTCCTGGAGGCTCTTCCCTGGGCCTGCCCTGACAGACAGAATGTTCTGGGAGGATTCTGCTCCTGTCTCTCCCTTGCAGAGCTGAGAGGCCCTGTCAGACCCTGGCAAGGTGCCGGGAGCAGCTCCCGTTCTCTGGGGACACGTGGAGATGAGTGTGTGCCACTTACAAACCTTTCTGTTCCAGGGAAGTACCTCAGACAAAAGAGGATTGACTTCCAGCTGCCTTACGACATCCTCTGGCAGTGGAAACACAACCAGGTAGGAGATAAAAAGCCACTGCGTTGCCAAGATTGTGATCAGAAGTCTTAGAAAGGAAGCAGCAGCACACGAGAGCTGTGTTTGCACATCCTGCCTGCTGGGGAATATCTTGTTGCTGCCACTGTATGAGGAGAGAAAGGATTTGCATATGTGTTTAATGTGGATAATTCCCATTATTCCAGCTCTTGCAAAATAGCAATCCCGGGAGTTTCTGCTGGCAAAAGTCACTGATTTGGCTGCAGACTTTTATTTTGGCGGCGCTGCTTTGTGCAGGGAGCTGGTTTCAGACACGCCTCAGGAGAATTGGGATGTACTGCCAGCAGCACCGAGAAATCTCAGGCCTTATTTTTCTTGGATCAGTCCCAGCAGAGTGGAATTTATTTTTCACTTGCAAGCTGAAATTTTCGTGCTGAGGGAAGAAGAGAAACTGTTGAACGGGCTCATTCTCTTTAAAAGAGCTTTAAATATGTGCAAGCCTAAAAATAGGAGTTGGGGTTTTTTTTTCCCCCGCCTGAGAAGTTTCCACCGAGCGATTTACCACAGGATTTGGGGCTGGTGGGGGAATCTGTCCCTGGCTCTGTGGCAAGAAAGTGCTCTCAGATGTGTAACTTGAGCATGTAAACGAGCAGGACGAATTCCCAGGTGCTGTGGCCCCTGGAATGTGATCCTCAAGTCGGGAGCGCTGGGGACACTTCAGCTGAGGGCACTTCCTTGCCGCGTATTGACGATGGGTTACGTCTGCCTGCCTCGTCTGCTCGGTATTCCATAAATAATAAATACATGGAATCTGTTTCCTTGACATTTTCCATCTCTCCCTGGAATGCCAGAGGCCCCTGCAGAGGAGTTTCTCTGTGCAGGGGCGTGGAGGTGTCAGGGTGGTGCCTGTGTGTCACTGAGGGGGGCTCTCAGTGCAGGAAATGTGTGTGAAACAGGGAATAATTGGAAATCATTCCTCAGGGCCCCTTTGAAAGGCTGGAATGCATATGAAATTATGAATTGTGGTGTAAGCTTCCCTTTTCCCTCCTGCCATCTCCATCTGCAGAGGAAGTTCCTCTGATGAGCAGATGAATCTGCATTTCTCCCACCTGTACTCACAGCACTCAGAGAATCCTTTAGGTTAGAAAACACCCTTGGGATCACTGGGTAGCTTTTGATAAGCACCTTGATTTTTCTATTTCACTTTTTCAAGCATTGGCACGTGGTCATTCCACCAAAGATGGTTCCCCCAAAGTGGATTTAAATAATTGCCCTTCTTTCCAGCCCTGTCCAGAGGAGCCTGTCCTTGGGACAGCTGGTTCCTACGTTGCTCTGGGCACACAGAACAAGCCATGGGGTGGACAAACTGCTCCACTGTCTCATTAAACCCAAGTTCTACTTATTCACATCCTCTTTGTGACCTATTTGCTAATGCAGTCTGAGCCTAGGGAAGAGAATGCAGATTTCTAGGAATGATTACAGAACTGTTCCCTATGTACCGAACATCATTTCCCTGATCCTTTTGAATAACAGATGCACTTATGCAATGTATTAAAATTTTCTTTCCCTTCCTTTCAGTTGTATAAAAAGCCAGATGTCCCACTTTACAAAAAAATCCGTTCTAGTAAGTAAAATCTTATTACTAAGCTGTTAATTGTGGAATTTTCATGTGACACCCCTCCTTTCTGTCCTGCTCTTTGTCCTGCCAAAGACACTTCCTCCTGCTTTTTATTTTTAAATTTTTCTTTATTTAATTGGAATGAAAACACTGTACATAAGCAGTTCTGGTTTTTCACCTGGGAAGAATTCTTTTCCCTGTTTGGGTTTGTTTTCTTTCTCTTTTCTTCTCCAGATGTCTACGTGGATGTCAAACCTCTCTCTGGCTACGAGGCCACTACTTGCAACTGTAAGAAACCAGAGGATGACAGTGGGAAGGGCTGTGTGGAGGATTGTCTGAACAGGTCAGAATGGCTCCCAGGGGTTATTTCACATCACCTCTTAGGGAGAGAGTTGTGCTGGATGTAACCCCAGCAGGGGAGGCACCGTCACAGGGGTCCAGGCTCCTTCCTGCTGCTGGGAAGGAAAATTCCCAGTCTGAGCATCTGGAGGTCCCACTGACAGCCCCCAGACTGAGCTCCCTGCTCCAGGGGGTTCCTCAGCACTGCCAGAGAAATAATCCCTTTAAAATTAAGAGTCCTTCTCCAGAGGAAGATCCCATAAAAAGCTCCATTTTGCCCTTGGAATATCAGTGAGAGCCAAGGCTGGGAATCGATGCGCGAACAACACCCCGAAAACAAAAAGCCTTTTAGTTCTCCAGCACCTTTTGCTTTGTTTCATTTGTTATCGTTGATTTATGTCTTTTCCAGCTCTCAGATCATGCTCTTTCCCTTCCCTGTTGTGTGTTTCAGGATGATCTTTGCAGAGTGTTCCCCCAACACCTGCCCCTGTGGGGAGCAGTGCTGTAACCAGCGCATCCAGAGGCACGAGTGGGTGCAGTGCCTGGAGAGGTTCCGGGCCGAGGAGAAAGGATGGGGTATTCGTACCAAAGAGCCCCTGAAAGCAGGACAGTTTATCATTGAATATCTGGGAGAAGTTGTTAGTGAGCAAGAATTCAGGTAGAAATATTTATTTGCTGCTCTGGGGTGGAAGGCTCAATGAATGACTTTGGCATCTGTGGCCGTGGGTGGGATATCCTTAGACAGGAACAAAGAGGGGGGATAAGGAATCCTGTTCTGGTCAGAGCCAGAAGGGAGACTTAGAATTCCCATTTTTAGATCAGTTAAGTTTTTCTCAGTCCACTGGAGAGGAGTGGTCAGTGTTTGGAGTGAATTGTGTGCCTCGTCTGCCCTGTAAATGTGAAATGCCACGAGTGACTGTGAACCCAAAATGAGAACTGTGCAGGATTTGGACTGTGCCAGGTAGAACTGAGGGGCAGAGTGGGGCTGGAAGGGACATGGGCTTTTGCAGATGGGTGTGAAGTTAAAGAAACAACCCAAGTGGGAGCATTAATAACCAATGAAAGAAAGAAATTGTCTTGTTCACTCCGTAGCATCGTGGGATATTTGAGGTTGGAGGGACCTGCTGCTCTCAGAGCTCCACCAGAAGGCAGCTGCAGTCTCCTCATACAGAGATAACCACTAACACTGACTCCTGTCACTGTGATCCATGGATGTGATTCCAGGAACTGCCCAGCCCCCAGGAAGCAGCTGGTTGTTGTCCACGTGCATACACAGACACCCCAAAGAATGTATACTTGCATTTTCTCTTCCATACACAGGTTATCACCATGAAATGTGTACACATAATCTGCAGAACCCAAAAGGGAGCATTCCAGAAGAGCAAATTTCTAAATTCTAACCCAAGCTCTGTCAGTGGCCTTGACTTATAAAAATAGGTACAATCATGGTTTTCCTCCCTCTCTAGGTGTACGGTTCTATAAAATATAAAACATTATCGTTGCTTCTATCCTTCCAAACCCTCTCTGAGAACTCCTGAATGTGCTCTCACTGTGTCACTGCCTGTTTACCTCGTGTGGGGACAGGCAGAGTGACAGGTGCTCCGTGTGTTGCCCGGCAGGAACCGGATGATTGAGCAGTACCACAACCACAGCGACCACTACTGCCTGAACCTGGACAGCGGGATGGTCATCGACAGCTACCGCATGGGCAACGAGGCTCGCTTCATCAACCACAGCTGCAACCCCAACTGCGAGATGCAGAAATGGTGAGGAGGAGGCCTTCTGCTCCCTGGGACAGCCAGAGCAGCTGAGGGAGTCTGAGCTAAAAATCAGGCAGGGGAGCGGTGTGAATCACCCTCACACCTTGTTGGGGAGCGTTTGTGAGTGCTCTGCAAACGGGGTGTAAGTTTTCTGGCAAGGCAAAACCAGCACTGCTGGTTGTCACACAGCAAATGTTGAAGCCCAGGTAACGCTGGAAACTCCTCTCTGTGTGTGTATATTCTTTCTTCCTGGCAGTTCAAATGTTTTTTAAAGTGGGCACAGAGGAAAATAGTGTGATTGCAGCTCACCCTGTGTCACACCAGCTCTGGTGTAGTGGCATTTTCTCTTCTGTGCACAGGTTATCAACACTGCAGTGTGAGATGCAGGGCCACACTAGGAGGAAATAACTGCTGAGGGATTTGTTGGGAATGATTTACAGGGAAGTAGCAGATGGTGGTAAGAGGAATCACTGTGGGGACAGTGCAGCAGAGCAGCTCGTGTTTCCCAGATAATTCTAGTGGATTTAAGCACTGGTAATCAAGTTTTAAATTTGAAAATCCAACACAAAATGAATGAAAGAATTGGGAGGGGACTCTGCTCTGCTCTGGTGAGAGACCCCACCCTGAGTCCTGCATCCAGCTCTGGGGTCCCAGCACAGGAAGGACATGGAGCTGTTGGAGCAGGTCCAGAAGAGGCCACCAAGGGGATCAGAGGGCTAGAGCAGCTCTGCTGTGAGGAAAGGCTGGGAGAATTGGGGTTGTTCAGCCTGGAGAAGAGAAGCTTTGGGGTGACCTGACTGTGGCCTTCCAGTGCCTGCAGGAGTTACAGGAGAGAGACTGTTTACAAGGGTCTGGAGTGACAGGACAAGGGGGAATGGCTTCAAATTGACAGAGGGCAGGGTTAGATGGGATATTGGGAGGAAATTCCTCCCTGTGAGGGTGGGGAGGCCCTGGTACAGGTTGCCCAGAGAAGCTGTGGCTGCCCCTGGATCCCTGGAAGTGTCCAAGGCCGGGTTGGACAGGGCTTGGACCAACCTGGGATAGTGGAAGGTGTCCCTGTGATTCTTTGATTCTGAGATGAGTTATAATGCTCAGTGTAAGATTTCAGTCTAGGAGGGGGCCTGAGTGCTGGCAATGGACAAATTGATTTCTTGTGATATCCAGCACAGTTTGTAGCTTTTTCTGAAGCACAACTTCCCCTCTTTATAAATGTTGAGTTCACTTTTTGCCCTTCAGGGTTTACTGTGACAGGCAAACGAGAGAACTGTACAGGTGCAGAACAAACATAACCCAGGGCTCAGCAGAAGTGTTGCCTCCTGTCTCTAACCCTCCCCCTGTGTGGACAGAGAGGATTCCATGTGCAATCACTGGGAATGTTTGATGGTGTTTTCCCTGCAGGTCCGTGAATGGCGTTTATCGGATCGGGCTCTATGCACTCAAGGACATGCCTGCTGGGACTGAGCTGACCTACGACTACAACTTCCATTCCTTTAACGTTGAAAAGCAGGTAAAGATCCCACTGGGAGACCTTAAAAACAATCTCACCAAGGGCCAACAGTTCTGTAAAGCTGCGGGTCAATTAACAAAACCTGTCACGTTGTATTTGGCAGAACAGGTTCTTTGGGATATTGAGGGAGAATCTAAATGTTTGGGGGTTTATTTAATTTATTTTTTTTCTTCCCCCACCCCAGCAACTCTGCAAATGTGGCTTTGACAAATGCAGAGGGATAATTGGGGGGAAAAGTCAACGCATGAATGGACTTTCAAGCAAAAGCAACCAGGCTGTGAGCACCCACAGAAGGCCTGGGCGGTCGAAAGAGAAGAGGAAGTCAAAGCACAAATTAAAGAAGAGAGTAAGTATTAAAGACAGAGTTTGGGTGGGTAGAGGTTAGTGGGACACCAGTCTGTGCCATCAGACCTGAAACTGGTGTATTTGTACATGCAGCAGAGCAATGCTGCAGGCTCTGTCTCAGGGACTGCTCTGAGTGCTTTGCTGAGCTCTTGGCACAGATTTTCCTGTCTATCAGAACCATCTGTTTTCCAGAGGGGCCACATGCCTGAGGAACCCAGTGAAAATGTGAATGCCCCGACCAGGCTGACCCCTCAGCTGCAGATGAAGCCCATGTCCAACAGGGAAAGGTAAGGGAGGGTTTAGGGGGGACTGGCCTCAGAATTGGGGTGTTGAGCAAACATTGATACGTCACAAAATGCCTGAGGATGCAGCTCTTAGTTCCCCTTTACCCAGCCAGGCTGGAGTTCCTCTCCACTGAGGAGGGAGCACAGAGTTTACCTCTGCAGACCCAGCTTCTCCCCCATGTTAAGGAATTCATTTGTTCAGTAAAAAGTGGTCCTTGAATCCCTCTCTAATTCCTGTAGGAATTTTGTGCTGAAACACCACGTATTTCTGGTACGAAACTGGGAGAAGATTCGGCAGAAACAGGAGGAGGTGAAGCACGTCAGCGACAACATCCACAGCACGTCCCTGTACACCCGCTGGAACGGGATCTGCCGGGATGACGGGAACATCAAATCAGGTGAGGCCACACAGGCTCCTCAGGGGCTGCCTTGGGAACCCAGCTGGTGTTTGATCTCTGTATAAATCCGGTGTAGAGTCACTACAAGGTCCATACATCTGTTGTAAGATGTGCAGGGGATGTGCTCGGGTAAAAGCACTCAGGAGTCTCCTCAATCCTGGTAGAAGGTTCACATCTGGTGTTTCATCAAGAGGGGTTTGTCAGAGCGTGGTATTTAACACTATGCCATGGCCTGGTTGAAAAGGTGGTGATCAATCAAAGGATGGCCTTGGAGGTCTTTTCTAAATGGTTCTAGGATATGATTCTGTGATATGAGGAAGAAATCCTTCCCTGTGAGGGTGGGGAGGCCCTGGCACAGGTTGCCCAGAGAAGCTGTGGCTGCCCCATCCCTGGAAGTGTCCAAGGCAAGTTTGGACAGGGCTTGGAGCAACCTGGGCTAGTGGAAGGTGTCCCTGCATGGGGTGGAACAGAAGGATCTTCAAGATCCCTTCCAACCTGGGCCATTCCATGACTCTGTGATTCCATGACCATCCATGGTTAGACCCTGACAGAGAAGGGCTGTTTCCTTCTCTCTGTATCCCTAGACCAGGAACAGTTGTTCTGTCTTCAAAAATTGTCATCTGTCCTCATAATTTTAGAGCTTTTTGGTGTGCAGTCACTTGTGGGAATGGGACAAAATTTGACTATGAGGGAAAAATTAACTCTGCTCCAAAAACAGCCCCGTTGGTGGGACCATCGTCCTCACAGCCAGACAGGATTTGGGCTCCCACTGTCAGCTGCAGCAGAAGGTGGGCAGTGAGTGTTTGGGGTGAACTCAATGACATATTTTATTTGCTCCAGCCACATAAAACATTCTGATTAAACTGATTAAAATATTAATTCAGTTGAGCTCTGAGCAGCAAGAGCCGACTTGGGAACGGCAGCCGAAGCCTTGTGCTGTTACAGCAGCTCAGGAGGAGCGTTAATTGTGATAATCACGGGTGGAGATGCTGTAATTTGATCTCTGGTGGTTTTTTTGCTTAGAGGTGACTCTTTTCTGCCCTCCCCAGACGTGTTCATGACCCAGTTCTCAGCCCTGCAGACGTCCCGCTCGGTGCGGACGCGGCGCTTGGCGGCGGCTGAGGAGAACATCGAGGTGGCTCGTGCTGCCCGCCTGGCACAGATCTTCAAGGAAATATGTGACAGCATCATATCCTACAAAGGTGAACCTGGCACTCCTAAAAAAATCTCCGTGGGGATGTTTTCAGCCTCTAGAACAATGGGCTCTAGGAATAGAAAATACTAGAAAAAGATGGGGTGTTAAATAACTTTTTTTTTTCCCCCTTACCTGTAATCATTTTGCTTTATCCTCAACCCCCTCCTCTGCCACCAGAGCCTGCAGATGTTGCTGTCCTTTAAAACTGATTTTTCAGACTTTCAGCAAAAATCAGAGCTGCACGGACACTGTTCTTCATTTTGATACCTGTAGCCTGATTGCAGCCACCAATGTCTAGAAATGCAGAAGCTTTTAATTTCCCTTGGCTCAGTTAGCAGAAAAGCCTTTTTTTAACCCAGATTGAACGTTAGTTACTTGTATTTTTAAGCTTTATTCCAGGAATGTCCCTAAGCTGTGTGTCCCTGTTGCAGATTCCTCCAGGCAGGCGCTCGCAGCTCCTCTCCTGAACCTGCCCCCAAAGAAAAAGTAAGTGCTGCCTTCCCAGAACATCCCTGAGCATCCCCCAATGGATTTGCACAGTTGGAATTGCTAATGAACGTGACACTGTGCCAACATTCCCCTTGTAGAAACGCAGACTATTACGAGAAGATCTCTGACCCCTTGGACCTCGCCACCATCGAGAAGCAGATCCTGACTGGCTACTACAAAACTGTGGAAGCTTTCGATGGGGACATGCTGAAGGTGTTCAGGAATGCAGAGGTGAGGCCTGAGAGCAGGGATGTGCCCTCCTTTAGTGCTGTTGCTGACTTACAGTAGCAGAGGAAGAAAAACTTGTGCTGTTCTGCTCCTGGTGAGCCCTCGAGAGCAGTTGATGTGCTCTTTGATTGCCTTAGGACAGGCAGGGAGAAGGTCAAGGACATGCAGGAATAGCTCTCCTAAGCAAATTACAGTTCCTTTTGGAAGCAGCACCTTGTTCTTCAGTGTCAGATGTCATAGAATCATAGAATCGTGGAATGGTTTGGGCTGGAAGGGACCTTAAAGCTCATCCAGTCCCACCCTCTGCCATGGGCAGAGACACCTCCCACTATCCCACATTGCTCCAAGCCCCATCCAACCTGGCCTTGGACACTTCCAGGGATCCAGGGGCGGCCACAGCTTCTCTGGGCAACCTGTGCCAGGGCCTCCCCACCCACACAGCCAAGAATTTCTTCCATAGATCCAACCTAAATTTCATCTCTGTCAGTGTGAAGCCATTCCCCTTGTCACTCCAGCTTCTGATGAACAGCCCCTCTCCAGCTTTCTTGTAGCCCCTTCAGACACTGGAAGGTGCTGTGAGATCACCACACAACCTTCTCTTCTCCAGCCTGAACATTCCCAGCTCTCCCAGCCTGTCTCCATAGGGGAGGTGCTCCAGTCCCCTTACCAACTTCGTGGCCTGCTCTGGGCTTGCTCCAGCAGTTCCATGTCCTTCTTATGTTGGGGGCACCAGAACTGGACTCAGTATTTCAGCTGGGGTCTCATGAGAGCAGAATAGAGGGACAGAATCCCCTCCGTGGACCTGCTGCTCACTCTGCCTTGGATGCAGCCCTTGGCTTCTGGGTTGTGAACACTCAGGGGTGGGGCAAGCTGAGTTTTTGGTCACCCATCACCCCCAAATCCTTCTCAATCCCGTCTCCACCCACATGGACCCGCTGGTGAGAATAAGGAGTAGGATGGAGAGGTTCACCCCACATTTCAGAGAACCAACCAGGTCAGAAAAGACCTCTGAGCTCACAGAGCCCCACCTTTGACCCCACAGCGCCTCACCTGCTGTGTGGGGTGCAGCTGAGGGCAGACCCCTTCCAGCTGAGCATAGACAGGGCTGCACCGAAGGCACAGGGCTTGGAAACGAAGCCCCCCTTGCGTGTTTCTCCCTCAGAAATACTACGGCAGGAAGTCCCCCACGGGCCGCGACGTGTGCCGGCTGCGCAAGGCCTACTACAGCGCCCGGCACGAGGCGGCCGCGCAGATCGACGAGATCGTGGGTGAGACAGCCAGCGAGGCTGACAGCAGCGAGACCTCGGTGTGCGACAAGGACAACGGGCACGAGAAGGACGAGGACGTCATCCGCTGCATCTGCGGCCTCTACAAGGACGAGGGGCTCATGATCCAGTGTGAAAAGTGCATGGTGAGGCAGAGGGGACCCAAAATGGAATCTCTCCCTTTCTCTTTTCCGTAACCAGCAGTTTCCGTGTAGTCAGTAGCATTAATTGGCTCCCCAGCCCTTCATTTCCTCTCCAAAGGAGTGGAGATGCTGTTCTCACAGAGGAAATGCAATTTGCATTTCTGCCCTTGGGAAAGAGGAATGAATTTCAACAGTTTGGGGCTTCCACTGTATCTGTGCCCTTTACATGGACGAGGGGCTCATGATCCAATGTGAAGAGTGCATGGTGAGGCAGAGGGAACCCAAACCACAGCCTGCTCTCTTTTCTCCATGACCAGTGGGACTTCACCAGCAGTTTCCATGTAGTCAGTAGCATTAATTGGCTCCCCAGCCCTTCATTTCCTCTCCAAAGGAGTGGAGATGCTGTTTTTTCACAAAGGAAATGCAACTTGCGTTTTTGTGTAGAGGAGCTGAAGCTGCCACAGCTCCTGCCCTTTGCAGAGAGACATTTATTTCAGCAGTTTGGGGCTTCCACTGCATCTGTGGCCTCTGCAAGGACAAGGGGCTCATGATCCAGTGTGAAAAGTGCATGGTGAGGCAGAGGGGACCCAAACCACAGCCTGCTCTCTTTTCTCCATAACCAGTGAGATTTTAGCAGCAGTTTCTATGTAGTCAGTAGCATGAATTGCCTCTGCAGCCCTTCATTTCCTCTCCAGAGAAGGAGAAGTTTTGTTTTCAAAGGAAATGCAACTTGCATTTCTGTGTGGAGGAGCTGGAACTGCCACAGCTCCTGCCCTTGGGACAGAGAAATTAAATTCAACAGTTTTGGGCCTTTAACACATGCAGTTGCCTGGGGATCCTGTCTGCCTTCTGATGTGGTGTGAAATAGCTGAAAGAAAATCTTGACTTTCCTTTCTGAAGCTTGTTGTCTTGCTCTCCTTCATGTTTTTTGAGAAAATGCAGTTTGTACATACAGCCTGTCACAGGAGTCCCTCACTGAAGGGGGCTGTGCCTGTTTTTCCAGGTCTGGCAGCACTGTGACTGCATGGGTGTGAACTCGGATGTTGAGCACTACCTGTGTGAGCAGTGTGAACCTCGAGCTGTGAACAGGGTAAGCTCTCCTTCCTTAACACAGTTACAAACTAAAGCAGCTCTTGCATTTGTGTTTATTGGGGTTGGTAAATGCTGGGTTCTCACTTTCTTACGTTTCTCTTAATTTTTCTCACTTCTTAAGTGTCTCACTCACTGCAGCTGCCTTGGTTTGGGTTCAGTCCTGTGAGGGGTCAGTTCTTCTCTGCACGTTTCCAAAAGGGTTTCAGCCCCATTTTGGGACTGATGACGTTGGGCAGCTCGGGATTCCCTCCCTTTTTTGTGTTTCCATGCAGGAGGTCCCCATGATCCCTCGCCCCCACTATGCCCAACCTGGCTGTGTTTATTACATCTGCCTGTTGAGGGACGACCTGCTGCTCCGCCAAGGTACGTGCTGAGCTTTCCCCCAGGGTGTGCAGGCATTTCTGGCATCACCCTGCCAAAAATCCTTTCATTTTTCACAAGTGGGAGCTGCTCTCTGTGATGCTGGGTGTGACACACAGAGAAAACTCTCACAGACTGTTGATGGAGAAATGTTAATTCCCTTGAGTGCAGACTCCTCTGGCCAGGGGAGGAAGATGCTGAGCCAACTGCTGGTAGTTAACATTTAGAAGTAAAGGCCAAGAAGGCTGCTAGGCCTTCAGTATTTTGGTGCAGAATGGTCATTAAAACACCCAGCTCATTGCTTGTGTGTTCCCTAAAGCTTATCTCTCTGGACAGTGCTCTGAAGACCCAAATCTCTCCCAGGCAGCTGCCACAGCCACATAATTCAGTTCACTGATAAGTACTTCTTTAATTCATCCTACAGATACACACAAGGTTAGAAAAAAGCCTTTATCATTATGAAGGAGCTACTCTTGGATGAGTAAAAGCAACTGATATGTTTGCTAGAGGGAAATAGAGGAGACTTCAGGAAAGTGGAGAATTAAAAAAATAGTCAAAGAACAGCATATTCTTTATCCCTTTGCAGGATTCTGGAGTTTCATTCAGTCCTCCTTGTTGCTGGTTGCTCTGCACTGTCCTGTCCAGAGCTCAGCCATCAGGTTTCTCATGGGGTTTTTTTTGTGCTGGAGAGTAACTCACTTCCAAGGGCTGTGTCAGAGCTTGATTTCATCTTCTCTGTTGAAATGGGTGACGTTTTATTTGGGGTTTGTGGCATCTTCCAGGTATTCAGAGCACTAAGGTCACTTTTGTCATGACACACTGTGTTTTACTCAGGTACTCTGATCTGATCTTGGTGACTTTAATTAAAGAAATGTCCTTTAATGAGGGAAATGTCCTTTAATGAGGGAAATGTCCTTTAATGAGAGAAGTGCCCTGCGTACCATCAGCAGGGGACAGAGGAGACCAAGCTGCCACTGTTGGGTCCCAAATGCCTCTGAAGGTACAGGGGGTAGATTAAGCAAGTTGTACAACCAGAAAGTGCTGGGAAGGAACACACAGGAGTGTGTTCCAGCAGCAACTCCAGCAGGAGAAGGGAAAATCCATGGATTCATTGCTGGTCTCGAGATCCCCACCCAAAGTTCTGAGGCACAACCACAGGACCCGCTGTGCTCAGGGGGTATCAGGCACCCTAAACAGTGGGAGAAGCAGCTTCTTACTCCCTCTGGCTTCTAAAAGGCCTTGTAATTCCACCCTCAGAGTCAAAACCATGGATTTTGCATTTTTCCATGATTCTCAGAGCTGCTGCAGTGGGTGAGCACAGGCTCATCCCCAGCCCTGCCCTCTGCAGGTTTGTGTCAGTCTCTCTTCAGGCCATTTTGTACTTAATCCAAAACTCTATTTCTCCTTCCTGCAACTTCCTGCAAGCTTCCATTTGTTCCCCAGGAATCCTGGTTATCCCAGAGGTTTCAGAGCTGGCTCCCTGGCAGTGTCTGTGTGGAACCTCAGCCCCTCTGGTTTAACTCAGAGGTTGT
The DNA here is from genome assembly GCA_013397135.1 of Pachyramphus minor. NCBI lineage: Eukaryota > Metazoa > Chordata > Aves > Passeriformes > Tyrannidae > Pachyramphus > Pachyramphus minor. The sequence continues at coordinate 26,277 of VYXB01006768.1, forward strand.
ATTTTTCCATAATGTTTTATCTCCACTGTTACAGCAACAGGGACAACATCCAACCTAAAAGTGATTTCTGCATGTGAGGAGTCCTTAGGGGCATCTTTTAAGCTTAGACCTGATTGATAAATGAGATTATATTTATGAAAATAGAATTACTCGTCCTCCGCTGTAATCCTGAACTTGGTTATAACATAACTGAGGTGTTGGTGGACCTGAGACCACATTTCCCTGGCATTTGGTCCCTTAGCTGTGGAAGTTACAGCAACAAAACCTGCTAATGAATAGCAGCAATATCCATGGGAGGAAAACAGCCACAGCTGCACATACCCAAAAATAGGGGAGAAGAAATAGGGGGGAAAAAACAGGAGTCATCGGAATTTAATGAAAACACAAGAAGAATGTTCTACATGAGTCAAAAAGGCCAAGGAAGCACCAGAAATTGTTATGCACAAAGTAACAGAGTGACTGTGCCATTCCTTTTATGACTTGGGACCTCCCAGGTTTTTGTTCACTGTGAGGGAAATAACAAGAAATGGAATCTCTTCCCATCCCTGGAAGTGCCCAAGGCCAGGTTGGATGGAGCTCTGAGCAACCTGGGGGAGTGGAAGGTGTCCCTGCCCATGGCAGGGGTGGAGTGAGATGGTCTTTAAGGTCCCTTCCAACCCAGGTCATTCTGAGATTCTGTGATTTCACAGATCAGAGCAGAGAAATTAAAGAGTTCGTTCACTCATGGGACAAAATTAATGAACAGAAGTTTAGTGGCCTGTTTAGGGGTTGCACTTGGCAAAGGCTTTTTGAGTTGCTAGCAGTGCCATTTTATTCAGCCCTTCTTGCATTATCTGCCTTTCCTGAGCTCTGCATCTCATTGGAATTCTGCTGGAATAACCGAAGACTTGGGGCTTCTCAGGCCAGGATTTATTTTCTCAGTAATAATCTTCCCTCTGAGCATCTTCTCTCTCAAAGATTCATTCTTTAAACATTGCAGCCACCGCTAATTCCTCCTCGTTTTCCTAATCCGAGCTGACTTTGTTCTGTATCCTTTGGTCTGTCATCATTGATTTTGATGCCTTACAGGGTGTTTTCAGTCTGGGCATGCAAAGTTAAGGGTATTTCCTCTGTAAAGCTGTTGTGGCCTTTGCTCCCTTTGCAGGTTCTGCAGCGGGTTTGTGTCGTTCTTTATAATCCAACATGAGGCACCTCTCGTGTTGGTTCTGATGACACCTTGACTTACTCCTCTGGTTTTGGGGAGCTGGAAACACACCCAGCCCTTTACAGGTGTGTGTTTTGTGCCCTTTGCCAGGTGACTGTGTGTACCTGATGAGAGACAGCCGCAGGACCCCCGACGGACACCCCGTCCGCCAGTCGTACCGGCTGCTGTCCCACATCAACAGGGACAAACTCGACATCTTCCGCATCGAGAAGCTCTGGAAGAACGAGAAGTGAGTTCTTCACCGAGGCAGCCCACCTGCCAGGGCACAGGGATTCCATGGATGTCTTGGCATGGCTTAAAAAGGCAGCAGTGAGCATGTGGTGCGGGGGCAGAGGGGATTCAGCTCTCTCTGCTTGTGCTCCGCTGTGGGAACGTGGGAGCTTGGAGGTTTGAGGTGGAGGTTGATGGGTTTCCTCAGTGTTGGAGCAGGCTGAGGGTTCTCAGTGGCAGCTGTGAGGTGGTTCAGTGCCTGTGACAGCAGCACAGTGACAGCCACAGTGTGCTGTGCCCATGGAGACCACCCGGGGTGTTTAATGGAAACGGAAGAGAAATGAGGCAAAAGGCAAAGGGGGCCCCAGAAATTGTTGTGTGCAAACCAGCAAAGGGATTGTGCTGCTCTGTAACCCCTTGGGGTGTCTGTCTCGTGCTCTGGGCTGCTCTGACATCCCATAGCACACAGAGGATCCCATGGGATAACAAGGATAATCACACTGAACCATCTTTTTGTGTGACCAAAGCCCTGCTCACCTACAAATGACTGCAGGGGTGACTGGAACACCCGTGGTGACTCCACTTCCCATCACAGTCCTTGCCCAAGTGCCAGAGCAAGAACTCAGAATGGAGCAGGGCATGAAGTGAGGTTGTTCCAGGGGCTCATTTCTGTCTCCCCCTCCCTTTTCCTTCCCCCCCCTGCCCCAGGGAGGAGCGTTTTGCCTTTGGCCACCACTATTTCCGTCCACACGAGACCCACCATTCCCCGTCCCGCAAGTTCTACCACAACGAGCTGTTCCGGGTCCCGCTCTATGAAATCATCCCCTTGGAGGCTGTGGTGGGCACATGCTGTGTGCTGGACCTGTACACCTACTGCAAAGGTGAGGGGAGGGCATGGCATGGGGGGACCCCAAAACACAGCACACGGGTCTGGGAATTTGGGCTGTCACGGCTCAACCCCCACGGGCAGCTCAGCCCCCACGGTGGGATGAGAGGGGGCTTGGAAAAAGGTAAATCCCAGGGGTTGGGATGGGGAGAGTTGGTTGAAATGAAGTAAAATATAATAGTAATAATAGCAGTAGTAGTAATGGAAAGGGGATTGCAGAAAGAGAGAGAGGTATCCGGTATCTGAAGTGGCTACAAGGAAGCTGGAGAGGGACTCTCCATCAGGAACTGGAGTGCCAGGATGAGAAGGAATGGCTTCAAACTGAAAGAGGGGAAATTCAGGTTAGATGAGGGGAAATTTAGGTTGGATATAGGGAAGAAATTCTTCCCTGTGAGGGTGGGGAGGCCCTGGCACAGGTTGCCCAGAGAAGCTGTGGCTGCCCCTGGATCCCTGGAAGTGTCCAAGACCAGGTTGGATGGAGCTTGGAGCAACCTGGGACAGTGAAAGTTGTCCCTGCCCATGGCAGGGGGTGGAATGGGATGGACTTTAAGTCCTTTCCAACCCAAACCATGCCATGATTCCAAGAATCAACCCCAGGAAGAACAGTTCAGTTCCCACTTGATGCCTGGGCCGAGAACTTCTGAGCACCAACATCAGGGTGTGACCAACATTATCCTCATCCCAAACACAGACAGCTGAACCAGCTACTGGGGCAAAATTCACTTTATCCCAGCAGGAACTAGGGCATGCACTGAAATGATCCTGCTGTCCAGAGGCTGGGGGGAATATTTGCTTGTTCTGGAGCTGAGGACACACCATGGCTTTACCCCAGGACAGGGATTCCTGCTTTGAGAGGGACAACACTGCTGGAATTGTGGTGGGCAGGGAAGAGAAAGTGATTGATGGCAGTTGATAATTGTTTTTGTGGAAGTTTGGGTGCTGTTTGATCAGAGTACATGGATTCTCCCCTGGAATTGAACCAGCAGTGTGTCCTGTTGTGACTCTGACTGAGGGCCCACAGGGACACCCCGACGTTCCAACGCTGAGCTGGGGCAAACCACGTGTCTGCCCCTCGCTTTTC
>VYXB01006768.1:29741-40639 GCA_013397135.1 Pachyramphus minor
GGGAGCTGAGCCCTTAGGTGGGGATCAGCCTCTGCTCCCAGTGACAGGAAACCCTGCAGAAGGGGCTGGAGCAGCTGAGGGAGCTGGGGGGGCTCAGCCTGGAGAAAAGGAGGCTCAGGGGGGACCTTCTGGCTCTGCAGCTCTCTGACAGGAGCGGGGAGCTCCCAGGGAACAAGGGACAGGAGGAGAGGGAACGGCCTCCAGCTGTGCCAGGGGAGGGGCAGATTGGACATGAGGAGGACTTTCTGGCTGGAAAGGGTGGTGAGGCCTTGGCAGGGGCTGCCCAGGGAGGGTTGGAGCCCCCAGCCCTGGAGGTGTCCAGGGAAGGCCTGGATGTGGCACTGAGTGCTCTGGGCTGGGGGACACGGTGGGGATGGGGCACAGGGGGGACTGGATGATCCTCTCTGATCCCCTGATTCTGTAGGCATGCAGAGTCTGGGGGAAAAGCTGGCTTGGAAGCAAGCTGGGAAAGAAAACTGAGTGTAACAGAGAAGCTGCAGCTGAGAGGCAAAGAGGTGCTGAAGGGGTGGTGATGGGTGAGCTCAGAGATGGTCTCCAGGGCAGCACTGCCCTGTCTGAGCACAGAGATCTGCAAACCTTCTGTTCTCCCTTTTGGGGTGGCTTTGGAGGTGGCTCCAAACTTGTGCTGTGCAGAAAGCAAAGGTCATTTGTATCATGATGGTTTGTGGCTTTAAAATTATTTAGAAGATAGGAAAAATCAAGCAAGTCTGGCTCTGATTTATCCTTATTACATGGTTATTCTTCCTCCTTTGGAGTTGTCTGATGGGTGAGACACACCAGCATTCCCAGGGTGTCCTGCACTGGTACTTCCAGAGTGTTTGATAGACCAGCACTTTGTTCCACTGTGAATTTGGTGTTAACCACAACCTTTATTGCTGTTGCAGCCTCATTATGTGCCAGACAACTACAAGAGAAACGGAGGCAGGTGAGTGTCACCTCCCAGATTGTTTGGTGAGAGAAGAGATGAGAAGATCTCCTTGGTTGTGTTCACTCTCCTCCTGCTCATTTCCCTTGGAGGTTGTGGAAATCAGGAGTTTAAATTATTTAAAGCTCTCTAAACTTCTGGAGAGATGAAAGGGAACAAGGGGGGAGGGAGAGACTAGAGAAGTGTTCCTTAATAATGCACATCAGGAAGAGAACAGGAGCCATTTGAAAGTCAGCAAAAGCAGCTGAGTGTGGAGATGCCCAGGAGAGGAAGCTCCTCCTTCCCACACAGAGCAGCCCAGATCCCAGTCCTGCTGTCCATGTCTGTGCTGCAGCCAGAGCCCAGCTCTAAAGCCCAGGCTGAAGTCAGGGGCTTTAAAAACACCCTTCAAGGGCCGTGACTGTTCCAGGAAAGCCCCAGGAAGCTCTGGGCTGAGCTGCTGGAGATAAAAACCTTCCCAAATGGAAATGAGAAGCCATTTGTGTGTCACAGCTGCATTTGGTGGGGTGCACAAGGCTGGGTAGGACCTGGGATGGGTGATGGCTCAGGGACTGAGGGAAGTGAAGAGCTCCAGGGAGCTCCTGCCCATGGAACAGTCCTGGACTCTCTGGGAATTGTCCTCCTAGGGGGAAGTGTCTGAAAAAAACCTCTTTAAACCCTTCTCCTCCAGGTCATCCTGGAAATCAGATCGCTCAAAACCACAGATCAAGGACTTAAACCAAGAGGAGGATGCTCTGCCCCTGATGGAGGAGGTGTTGGGAGCCCCTGAGCAGGTGCCAGGGGAGCTGCCCGGCCCCGAGGAGCCCGACAAGGAGCCGCTGCCCAGCGAGGGCTGCGAGGCAGAGAAGAAAGGGGAGGAGAACCCCTCAGACACGAGGCAGCTCTGCAGCCCCGAGGAGAGGAGGCACCTCCAGAGGGAGAGGCTGAACCAGATCCTGCTCAACCTCCTAGAGAAAATCCCAGGGAAAAACGGTGAGAGTTCAGGCTCAGGTCTGAGTTTGCTTCAGTGGGCACTGTGTTGAAAAAATTAATGTGATTTATTTAAAATTTATCTAGCTATTTATTTATTTAAACAAAATTTGTTTGCTTGTTTGTTTAAAATTAATGAATTTATTGCTAGTGGGCATTAGGAACGATCAGGTGGGGTTATTTTTGCAGCCCTGTTTTCCTTTGGAGCAGAAATCCAATTAAAACCCAAGTCAGATTTCTTACCATTTGACACTGTTTTGTATAATATTTTTGTATAATATTTTTGTATAATATCTTTGTATAATATCTTTGTATAATATTGTTAATTAGTGGACAAATGTTCCCCTCCATCATTCCACTTTACAACTGAGGAACTAACAGATATGCCAAGCAGAGAATTTGGAAAGTCTCTTTTTACCTTTTCTGAGCTTTCCTTGGGTTCTGAGCACCTGCAGGAGGTGTTGTCTGAGCTGTGGGTGCTTTGGTTAAGTGTCTCTGCTTTTAATTGAAAGCCTGGGATGAGCCCTGTCCAGTGTCTCCCATGTTCTGGCAAAGCCAGACTGTCTTGGACTGATGGATAATTGGGGCTGGGAGGGTCTTTGGGGGTTGTCTGGCCCAGGGCTCAATTCAGTCTTGGGTGTTTTGGATATATTTGGATATTGGATACCAGTGTGGATGGAAACACCCTTCAAACAACCAGGAATAAAGAGGAAAGCTGCTCCTTGAGCCTCGTGCTCAGGGGAGCAGGGCTGGACTCGGCGTGGCAGGGCGGGGATGGATCCAGGGGGTGTTTTCCCACCTTAACGATGCTGTAGCAATTCCCAATCCCCCTTTTCTCACCCCGAGCCTGTGTTTCCTTGCAGCCATCGATGTCACCTACTTGCTGGAGGAGGGGTCGGGCAGGAAACTGCGGCGCCGCACCCTGAGCATCCCCGAGAGCAGCTTCAGGAAGTGAAGCCGGGGGCACCCGAGGTCTGAGGGCTGTGATTTGGGGGGGGCTGCCGAGCCCCCAGGGCCGGGCCCGACCTCCTCCGTGCCGGCCCAGGGGGAGGAGGCAGCAGCAAACTGAGAAAACTACAAACAGCAGCACTTAAAGGGGCCGGGGCCCCGCTCTGCAGTGCTCTTGGTGTGTGTGTTGGTGGGCGTGCCTTGTATTGATGTTAGGTACTGAGGAAACCTCGTGGTTATAATTGTCCAGGATGGTCAAATTTAATTTATTTTTTGCTTGGTATTCCCACTCAGAGGAAAAAAAAAATGAAAAAAAAAAATAAAAAAAGAAATTAAAAAAAAAAAAGGAGAGAAAAATGGGGAGGTGAGAGGAAAAGGACTGAGTTGCTCTGAGGAGGGTGTTCCCCATGGTCACTGCTGACCTGTGATTGTACCAGCACTGCCAGGGAAGGGAATCCAGAGGGGAGGGGGGAAGGCCCAGCAGCTTGAAATGAAAGGCTGCCCTAAAAAAGCCTCTGATTTGCACAAGAAGAGCCAGAACGTGCCCAGCGAGCGCCAGGGTCACCGGGCACATTTCCCTGTGGCCTGTGCCAGGGAGAAGCTTCCAGAGGCCCTTGGAGAGCGGGGCAGGAGCGCTGGGATGAGGCACTGGCTGTGCAGGGGTTGGGGGTGGGAGAGGTGTGATGTTTTTGGGTTTGGTTTTGGGGTTTTTTTATTTCCCCCTGCTTTTTTTTGTCCCCCCCGCAGAGGGATTTTATAAAAAGCGAGTCGGATCCTGACGCCACCATTGCTGTTGGTTCTTTTGATTAAGCTGTGGTTTCTCGTGTGTCTCGTGCGTTGTGCAAATTAAAACCTGTTCAGAAGGAAAAACAAAAAAAAAAACCACAAAAAAAAAGGAAAAAAATAACAAAAACAAGGACAGAAAAAAAAAAGAACAACTACAAAACCAAGGATCCCTTCACTCCGTGCCCGTCAGGCAGTATCCGAGCGAGTGTTTGTCGTGAGCTGTAGAATATATCGATGCTAACACTACCCTCGTGTGCTGGTGGACAGCTGAACGTCCCAGCCAGGGGTCCCACACCACCCCCACCCCGATTATCCCGATTATCCCGACATCCCAAAGGCCCTGGAGCGGGGCCGGGCGGGGGGAGGGGGTGGGAGGCACCCGCTGGCCCCCGGGGCGTGGCTTTGCTTTCCTGTCTCAGACGTACACATGCATAGACAGTCCTGTTTTAGGTGTTCTTATAAGAAATCCAGTTTTTAATGTGCCAAGTTGTATATATCTGCTGCGTGGATGTAAAGCAATACCGTAGTTACATGTTCCTTTTTATGGACCAAGCTCGTCCTACTGTACATTCTTGTTATTATTATAATTATTTTACTCTTAGTGGAACATGACTCATTCCATTAACTTTTATGTGTTGATTTCAAAAGAGGAGGAACAAAAAAAAAAAAAAANAAAAATCAATCATTAAAAAACCCAAACCAAACCCAACAAAAAAAAACACACAAAAAAAAGGGCAAAAAAAAAAAAGAAAGGAAAAAAAACCCCTTTGAGAAAAAAAAATATTTTATTAAAAAAAAAAAGAAATAAGAAAATAGTTTGGAATATTTTCTTACTGTAGAGAAGCACTGTACAGTACCAGGAACCCTGAGTATAAAATACTCGTGCGTGTAGTAGGAATATCGCATGTCCAAACCCTCGAGTTGTCTCATTTAGTTTCAAACAGAAAAATCATTGTCTCCAATGGTGTTAAACACTAAAAAGTTTTTAAAAAAAAAAACGAAAAAAAAATATAAAAGTGCGTACAGAAGCGAGACACTAGCTCTGTCATTTTATCTTTCTTTTGTTGAAAGACTAAACGAAATGTTTTTTAGACAATCAAATGTTAGGTAAGTGCAAAGACTTGTTTTTTCTTACTGGTGTAGAAATTAATGACTTTTTTTATTTTTTCGGTTATTTTATAATACTGAGCAGACCCGTTGTGTCCCCAGGATCGCCGCCGGAGCCAGGAAGCACTACGTTACTGCAAATAGAGCTGAACCTTAGTCTGCATGGGTGTAGGCTGTGTGATTGCTGAAAATAAATGCTGCTAATATATTTCCTTTTTACAAAGCATATCTAAATAGATCATTGTTTTGATGTTAATCTTTGTAAATTATGTATTACCAATTTTAACATTGGATGTAATTGCATAAAAAGCCTGCATCTCAATCCTGAGAGTCTAGTATTAAATGGAAAAGATCTTTTCCTACGGATGGCTCGGGGGGTTTTCTTTGCCGTGGTGGGTGGGGTGTGGATGTGCTGGAGGGCAGGAAGGTTCTGCAGGATGGATCTGGACAGGATGGATCCGGACAGGATGGATCCATGGGCCAGGAACTGCCCCTTAGGTCACAACAACCCCATGGAACATTCCAGGCTGGGGGAAGAGGGGCTGGAAGGTGACAGAGGCTGAGTGTGAGCCCAGGTGGGCAAGGAGGGCAATGGCACCTGGTGTGGACCAGCCACAGTGGCCACAGGGCCAGGGCAGCGCTGGAACCTCCAGTTCTGGGGTTGGTTTTGGGGTCTTTGTGACAAGAAGGACATTGGAGGGGCTGGGAAGGGGCTGGAGGAGCTGAGGGAGCTGGGGGGGCTCAGCCTGGAGAAAAGGAGGCTCAGGGGGAACCTTCTGCCTCTGCAGCTCCCTGACAGGAGGGGGGAGCTCCCAGGGAACAAGGGACAGGAGGAGAGGGAACGGCCTCAGGCTGTGCCAGGGGAGGGGCAGGTTGGACATGAGGAGGAATTTCTTCCTGGAAAGGATTGTTAAGGATTGGAATGTTCTCCAGGGAGGTTTGGAGTGCCCAGCCCTGGAGGTGTCCAAGGAAGGCCTGGATGTGGCACTGAGTGCTCTGGGCTGGGGGACAAGGTGGGAATGGGGCACAGGGTGGACTCAGTGACCCTGGGGGTGTTTTCCAGCCTTAATGATCCTGTGATTCTTTGATTCCACGCCCCCGTGGCTCTGGGGGTCTGTCCTTGCCCTGGCTCCAGCTCCAGTTCCCGCTCTCCCAAGGCGCTGCCCCGGCTCCCAAACACCCACCAGGTGCCAGGAGGGTGGTGGGTGGCACTTTGGAGGATTTAATCTGGTGCCAGGGGCTCTGCTGGGCTGCAGATGTACCAGGAGGGGCAATGGCAGCACAGTCACTGTGTGGGGTTGGAGGGTGCCTGACCACGATCCTGTGTGAGGCAGGTTGGGGCAGGAACCACTAAACCCACAAATTCTGTTCCCAGGATATAAACCCTGGGGCCTGACTCTCTCTGGCCATGAAAATGCTGGGCTTGACCCCTACACTCACCTTCCTTTTAAACCCGAGGCTGCAGCCAAGCCTTGCAGGGCTGTTTTATTTAAAAATAAAATAACTAGAAATACCACCTGGCTTCTTCCCCTCCTGGTGTGACCCCATTTCAAAGCCCAGGAGCAGCTGTGGGTTTCAATCAAACCTCCTCAAGGCGAGTCAAGTAACATTCCAATTAGGATACGATGTCCCTCGTCTGAGAGCAAAAATTCCAGAGAGGGAAGTGAGAACGAGAAGAGAATAAAACGGGAGCGGCTCTGTCCTGACAGCAGGTCCCAGCCCGGGCGCTGACACAGCAGCTCTTTGCCACCCAAGCGGGAACCCAGAGGGGTGAAATGTGGCTCTTGGCCGTGGGAGGGAGCAGAGGCCCAAATCCGCCTCTGGGACAAGCGGCTGCCGTTGTGTGGCCACTCCCCGGGCGCTCCCCAGCACGGCCACGTCCCTCTTTTACTGGGAAACCCGGTAGGAACTGTGAGCCCTGGGGTGACATCACAAGCAGCGGAAAAAAACTGAAAAAAATTAAAAAATCGAAGCCCTCCAGCCCCTCCTGACATCCTGTGGCAGTGAGAGGATTAGTTGAAGTTGAATAAACAACTGAACCAACCGACCTGGACCATTCCCAGTGCTGGGCAGCTCCCAGGGTGTGGGGCTGCTCCCCAGCAGCCAAACTGGTGATGTTTCTCCAGGGCTATTCCTGGCTGCAGCCGCCTCATCCCACGCTGTGGAGCAGCCTGGGCACCTTGTGCCGGGGTGTGAGGCCTCCCCACGCTCCCTGGCTGGTATCCCAGCCTGGATGCCGAGCACCAGCACATCCCAGCTGCTCCCACGGGAGCATTTCCAGCATTGCCAGCCCGGGCCACCCACAGTGGGACGAGCCACGTGGCCTTTCCCAGCCCTCCCAAACCCCAGTGATCCATTCACACAGGGGGACACGTGAGTCACAACCTTTATTTCCAGCCTTTTCCCAGTGGAACAAGCTCATTCCCGTGGTTACAACTATGTACAGAGTGCTGGGGCTGCGCGGGGCCACCGGCCACGGGGCAGAGCGGGACACGTGGAGGTGGCAGCAGTGGCAAGACAGGATGGCACAGAGACAACACACAGGGCTGTGAGTGCCAGGCAGGGACAGGGCTCCTGTGCCCGGCCTGGCACAGGCGTGGGCAGCAGCTGAGGAACCATGAGGCAGAGCGGATCCCACGGAGGATCCAGGCAGACGGGAACGCCATGCGGAGCAGCAGCAGCGACAGGTGCAGGGCTGGGTCCCCTGTGAGCTGCCAGCCCCCGAGGTGGTGAAGGCCCAGAGGTGGTGAAGCCCCTGAAGGTGATAAAGCCCTGGGAGTGGTGAAGCCATGGCAGGAGAGATCCCCGGAGCTGGCGTCCTCTCCGCCAAGCTCAGCTGCTTCCTCAGGTCTCCTCCGCCTCCTCACAAAATCAGGGACGTGTAACCAACAGGAACGAGGCCGGTGCTGTTTCCATGGCAGCAGCGGATCCAGTCTTCATCCACGGTGGAGAGCAGCTGCAGGATGTCCCCTTTTTGGAAGCTCAGGTGCCCGTCGGCGGTGCCCGTGTGGTCGCACAGCGCCCGAACTGCCCTGTGCCACAATCACCGTCGGGGACTCGCCTCCCCAGGGACCCCCGGGACCCCCAGGGGCTCCCACAGCATTCAGGGGGTGGTTGATGCTCATATGTGGAGCTGGTGACCCCTTCCTTAGGCAGAGGTGCCACCTGAGGAGGGATGTGAGCACGGAATGTCCTGCCAAGCAGACCCCGGGATGGGGAGCAGAGCGGGAGCAGCTCTGGGGCAGAGGGTGTGGGGACATCAGGGCCAGGCCCAGCGAGGGCTGGGGAGGAGGGAAGCAGCCAAACACGGTTTGGGGTGGCCACAAACCACCCTGCTCTCAGACACAGCACTGCAGCTGTTCTGACCTGCCACGACCCTGCCAGAGCTGCCACAGGGTTGCCCCAAATGAGCTGCCACGAACCCACAGAGCCCACGGGAAAATGCTAAAAAATTCCCCACAGAAGTATCTGGGAAAAACAACTGATCCCAGGTGGGCAGAGCCACGGGCTCCCCCAAAGCTCAGTAGGAGGTGGGGATCCTTGGGGGGGATAGGCACAGAATTTCACAAGAGAGATGTGGGGGACCCCCAGGACCTGTCTGGAAGCAGCCCTGGCTGCCCCCCACCCAGAAGAACCCACCATCATCTTCCCAGCCCTGGATACAACCATGTCCTGCCTCACCTCTGGGCCTGGGGTGCGGGGACCGTGCTCCTCTCTGGCCGTTCCTGAGCGCGGGTCCTGTCGGGCGCCAGCCCCTTCATCACCCCGGCCAGGACACGAGGGCTGGGGGACAACCAGTGGGACGGTCTCCTGCCACAAAGCAAAGGCAGCCACAAGCTCAGCTGGGAGCTTTTCCACCCTGCAGCACCCTGCTCAGACTGTTCTGCTGATCTGGGAGTGGGGAAGGGCCCAATTCAGAAAGCACCACCAGGAGCTGCTGCTGCTCCACAGGATTGGGAGCGACGGTAGAAGCACTTGGGACACTCCCTAATCCCAGGAGCACAAACCCGGGACAAGGGGCCCTGAGAGGCCTGTGAGGGGCTCTCCATGGGACAGAAACCTTCCCTCAGCACACATCACTCCCCTCCTCTGCCTGCCCAAGCTGGGTCTCACCTGGACCTGGCTGAGATGGTGTCAGGACTTGGGGGGGAGCTCCTGGATGAGGGGCTGGTGGCTCCAAAGAGCCGGCCCAGCCAACTGCCCTTGTCAGGACCAGGACCACCCAACCCTGGGCCAGAAGGTGCTGCCTGGCTCCCGCTGGCACGAGGCACCAGGGAAAGATCCAGGAGTTTCTCTCCAGCAGTGGGATCATCCGGCTTGGTGGGCGCTCCAGCTCCCGTGGGCAGGATGAGGTCTTCAGGAGAAGAGGTCCCTGAGGTGTCAGTGCTGCTGCTGGGCTTTGGGCTGGAGCGTCCAGGGACAGCTTTGGTCTGCAGGAGCTGCAGCTCTGTGCCTCCAACCTCGCTCAGGGACGTTTGGGACTGTGCAGCCTGGCCGGGGCTGGGATCCCCCGCAGCCCCCCGCAGCCTTGTCCACCACACCACGGGGAACTTCTCCTTGCTGGGAGCACTGTAAATCCTGGAGGACTGGCTCAGCTGGCCCCACCAGCCAGTGAGGCCCGTCTCAGTGCCCCCAGGCCCCTCCTCGGGCCCCTGGCTCTGGGGGGGTCCCTCAGCTCCCCGCAAAGCGCGGCTGAGCTGGTCCCCCCAGCGCAGCACGTGCTGGAAGGTTTGGTGCAGGGCAGCCCCCACCGGGGGGGCAGGGACCAGCCCACCCATGGCTGCTTGGGGTCGGGCCCTCACGCTGCCCCCAGCACCCCCCACCCTCCCCAGGGCGTCAGGGGGGGCCTCATCCCTTGGGCTGCTCCCGGCAGCACCACCTCGGTGTCCCCCCTCTGGGGACACGGCCCCCCGAGCCGGAACGGGCTGACGGGGAGGGGACAGCGGCGACTCCAACCGCCGGGACAAGGGCCGGACGTCCACGGAGAGGTGGTGGTGCTCAAAGAGCAGGTCCAGGTGGAAGGTCAGCACCGAGAGGGGCTGGATGAGCAGCAGCAGTTCGTCGGCGAGGTGGGGGAGGGGGCCTTGGCTCAGGGCAAAGAAGGCCGTGGGTGAGTAGAGCACGGAGATCACACCTGGGAGACAAGGACGGGCTGGGCAGGGGCAGAACGACCTGTCCTTGCCAGCACCCCCCTTTCCCAGAGCCAGCTGGGATGTCCCAGTCGGTCAGACCACCTTGTGTGCTCAAGATGCTCCGTGGAAAATGATGCCCTGATCCACTGTGGAAAGCCCAGCTGTGATCCCTGATCCCCTCATCCACTACAGAAACCCCAACCCCAGTGTGGGATCATCAGCCTGGTGGGTATGGGAGGGTTTGGATGGGGAGCTCCTGGGCACTGTGGCCTTACCTGGGCTCTTCTGCAGGTGGGAGATCCACAGCTCCAGCTGTTTAATGCTAAATAAGACAAAGGGAACCCAAATTAGAGCCCCTTGGCAACTGTTCCAACCTGCCATGGCAGCGGGGTCAGTGTGGGGGGGTCAACACTCACTTCAAAAGGCCGAGGATGAAGGCGTGGAACTTCTGCCTGGTGCTGCTGAGCGGGGCCAGCCCGGCCACGTGCCAGCACAGGGAGTGCAGGGAGCGGGTGTTGGGGCCTGTGGGGTGCAGAGCAGGGACAGTCACTGCTTGGGGCACACAGTCCCCCCAGCCCGGGCTGGAACAGGACTCCAGGCACCCCCAGGTGCCACCGACCTCACCCCCACCTGTCTTCACAGAGGCTTCCACCACGCTCCAGGGGGAGTTTTTCCTCTGGCCTGTGATAACATCCTTCTGGAAGGGCTTCAGCCCGTCCTCCACCAGGGCGTAGAGCGCAGGGCACAGGGTGTGCAGCAGCAGGTACCCCACGTCAGGGCTCAGCCGGCTGTCTCCCAGCTGGGCCTGGGGTGGGAAGGCACAGGGAGAAGGGAAGGATGGGGGGGATCCCTCCCCCGGGGGGTCCCAAAGCCCCTCCTGCCCAGCCCAGCCCAGCCCCTCACCTTCTGCACCAGGTTCCGTGCGGTGCTGAAGTGGGCGATCACCTTGTCCACGGCGGAGCTGACGGCGACCAGCAGCGCTGCGGGCAGAGGGAGGGAGGGAGGGACAG